>PVIH01004062.1:0-147536 GCA_004025045.1 Sigmodon hispidus | reverse complement strand
CTGTAAATGTTATCCATCATATTAACAAACTAAAGGAACAAAACCACATGATCATATCCTTAGATGCGGAAAAAGCCTTTGACAAAATCCAACACTCCTTTATGATTAAAGCCCTGGAGAGATCAGGAATAAAGGGAGTTTACCTAAATATAATTAAGGCAATTTACAAGAAGCCAACAGCCAGTATCAAACTTAATGGTGTTTTTATTAGCTGGATTATAATTATATAGCTCAAAATCAGCATGATGCTATAATGAGTATGTATGACAGTTTGGTTCTTTTATCTCCATAAAATATCTACAGCATTTTTCAAGCAATGCCATAACTCAGAGATAATTTAATGCTTTGATATTTTATTACTTCTGATATAGAATTGTTTTTAACTTTACTTTCAATAGACTATCCTCCCTACACTTCTTTAGTCACATAATCAATGGTAAGTTTCTATTGTGACTCTTACCAGCCACTGATCCAGAGTTTGAAATACAGCTTGTCATAAGATACACAAAAAATGTCCTTAACTGAGAGCAGAGTAAGAGTCTGAGAAAATTCACTCAAAGATATATATTCAGAGGAATTATCAGTTGGAATAACTACCTTGCAAGAAAAAAATATTTACAAAATCTATGAAAATCAGGCACTTTATAAAACTATAGAAATACAGCAAAATCATATGCAAAAACAGAGAAAGAAAAGAAAGAAGAATGAAAGAAGAAAAAAAAATCACCTCCAAACTTGGAGTTGTGAAAGGTGACTGCTTTGCTGTGGAGAGTGTGTGATGTCATTAACTTGGAACTCAGTAACAGGCCCAACATGAAAACAGTGCTGATCAAGGCACTCCAACTTTTGCTTCATGATAACAGACTGGATGAAGCCTCTGGACTAAACACTCACAGTCAGTGAGGAACTGAATCTATCAGTACTCTTTTTTTTTTTTTAATTTTTAAAATCATTTTAATGAATCCTTTGAATCATCTAAATAATATTCAAGATATGAATACAGAATTAGAATCTTTCTGGCCTCAAATTATTTAAATTAATGATTGGATGTTTAGTTTTGTTTCGTCTTTTTTTTTTCTTTATTTTGTATTTATCAAAAAAAAACAGTAAACAGAATTTAAAAAAAAAAATGCCGAAGAGTTAACAATAACTATACAGAGGATAATAATCATAAGCATGGCTTATCAAGGGTGGAAATGCAAATAAGATTACTACACATATATTTTCTTTGTGTTCAGCTTTCCCTCTGAATTTTTTTTTCCATCCCTCTATATCCCTATTGAAGGTCCCCTCCCCCTTCCACCACATCTGATCATTTTTCTTCTCTGCAACTCCCCATCCCCTCCCTTGGCAGGGAGCCCTCAGTCCTATGGTCACACTGGCCCAACAATGCTTGGATCAGTCTTCACTCCCGGCCAAATCCAGTTTTGTCCCCCCTCCCTCAAGAGTGAGTCAAGTGTTCCTATAGTTGGACTGGGGTTTGAAGGGTCAGTCCAGGGTGTTTATGTGTAGGACTCACAGCACAGAAAAAAAAAAAATCTCCCTGTGGTGGATGGTGAGATGCAGAATGAATAACATAATTTTCATGAAAGAAAGAATTCTGGTCTCATATTGAAAACTCAACCAAGAAAAACTCTAAAGATCCTGTATGCGGGACAATTCATACAGATTAGGGAGAGAAAGAGGAAGGGAGGGAGGAAGGGAGGGAAGGAGGTGGAAAAGAAAGAAGAGGAGGAAGGAAGACAGGAAGGGAGAGAGGGAGGAACAAACAGATTATAAATGAGTGGCATAATGTAGAGCACAGATATTCCCAAACAATCAGCAGTTGAAAAAATATCACGGGGCTGGAGAGATGGCTCAGAGGTTAAGAGCACTGACTGTTCTTCCAGAGGTCCTGAGTTCAATTCCCAGCAAAACCACATGGTGGCTCACAACCATCTATGATGAGGTCTGGCGCCCTCTTCTGTAAAACTGTATGCATAATAAATAAATAAATCAAAAGAAAAATTTAATAAAAAAAAAAGAAAAAATATCACATCAAGATTCATTTAAATGCTAACAGGTGTTACTCAAGATGAAAGAGACAAGAGTGAGTACATGATAATTAAATTGATATATTAGGAGAAAGACAACAAAAGATGTAAAAACTGACACCAAAAATGAAAGCTGATGAAAAAGTCAAGTTCACTTGTAGTTAGTACTTATATTGTTCCCCTTGGTTCTCACTCTTTAAAGCTTCTGCTCATAATCAAAGCACTTTTTGTTGTTGTTACTGGTGAAAATAACAAAACAAAACATAGTATTACACTCTTCCAGTTTGCTTTCCATTGCTGTGATAAAACACTGACCAGAGCCAACATGCAGTAAGGGGGTTTATTTGGCTTCCACTTCCATGTGAATGTACATCATTAAGAGAAGTCAACAGAGGAACTCAAGGAAGAACCTGGAGGCTGCAACTGAAGCAGAAACATTGGAGAAATGCTGCTCTGGTCTGCTGTCTCAGCAACATTTCTTATATAGCACCCAATGCACAGAGATCTTGGCCCCTTTTCATTATCATTAAGAAAATCTTCTACAGACTTTCTTATAGGACAATCTGGTAGAGACATTCTGCTGAGGTTCCATCTCAAATTCTGGGGATTATGTTAAGTTGACAAGAACAATCAAGGTATTGAAATATTAAAAATTTTAAGATAAGACAAATCACAACAATGAAAAAAATTAAGCATAAAAGAATGTGAGAGAACTGGGATATCCCTAAAATAGGTAAGAAAAATAGCCATAATAAAACAATGCTAGATCATAATAAAGTGTAAATAGACTATATTTTCTAATTAGAAACAAGAGTGATTAAACGTCTAAAAATGGAAAATAAAACAATACAAACAAAAAAACATATGTTCTTTAGAGAAATCTTCTTCATAGTTATTGTTAACTTATCAGCATTTTAAATTCATTTTACTGTTTTTCTTGATAAATACCAAAAAAATAAAGAAAAAAAATAAAATGAAACCTAAAAAAAAATTCCCTTAAAGAAATAGAAGAAAATGCAAACAAAAAATTGGAAGAGATGAACAAATCCTGGAAAGAAAACCAAGAAAAGGTAAACAAAAAAAAAATGTAAGAAACATTCCAGAAACTAAAAGCTGAAATAGGAGCAATAAAAAAAAGGCACAGAATGAGGCAAAGATGGAAACAGAAAACTCGAAGAAAAGAGCTGGAATTACAGATACAAGGAAAACTAACAGAATCCATGAGATGGAAGATAGAATCTCTGAAGTGGAAGACTCAGTAGATGAAATAGACATATCAGTCAAAGAAATTACTAAATTCAAAAAAGCCATAACACAAAATGTTCAGGAAATCTGGGACACCATGAAAAGACCTAACTTGAGAATAAAAGGAATAGAAGAAGGAGAAGAATACTAGCTCAAAGGCACAGATAATGTACTCAAAAAATCATAGAAGAAAACTTTTCCTAACTTGAAGAAGGTAATGCCTATAAAGATACAAGAAGCTTACAACACAAAATAGATATGATGCCCCAAAAAAGTCAGCATCAACCTGGAAACAACCTAGGTTTCCCTCAACTGAAGAATGGATTAACCAACTGTGGTACATCTACATAATCGAGTACTACTCAGCAGTAAGGAAAAATGATATCCTAAAATTTGCAAGGCAAATGGATGGATTTGGAGAATATCCTCCTCAGCATGGTATAACAAACCCAGAAAGATAACAAGGTTATGTACTCACTCATTAGTGGACTCTAAACAAAAAAAGAAAAATGAAAGCATACCTAAGCTGCTAACCTCAACTACTGAACAGCTTGGGATCAGAAACTCTTTGGATTGACACCTTGGATCCCACTCCCTCTAGAGGAACACCTGACTCAGTCGATTTTGGGGTAAAAAAACTCGATTTACCAGGAGTAGAGGCTGAACTGAGCAATATTGGGACCTTGATACCTTGTGATCTCCTCCTATCCTGGGGGTGTGTTGGGGAGATGTGTAGAACAGAGCGTGACCTGATGTGGTGAGAGGGGGAAGGGACCTTGAATAAGTATATACAAGTATAGAAAATGTGACTTCTGGGGCTGGAGAGATGGCTCAGTGGTTAAGAGCACCGTCTGCTCTTCCAGAGGACCCGGGTTCGATTCCCAGCACCCACATGGCAGCTAACAACTGTCTGTAGTTCCAGTTCCAGGCAAACACCAAGGCAAATAAATAAGTAAATAAATAAAGTTTTTTAAAAAAAAAAAAAAAAAAGAAAATGTGACTTCTTTATTCGTTATATAAAGAAAAAATGGAAAAAAAGAAGAGAAAAAAGCATTTTATTGATATTGCATTCTATTTGTCCCATAAAGTTTTTTTTAATACATGAATACAAATTTTTAAATGGGTTTCGCGTTCTAAAGTAAAAACTTCAAATTATATTTAAAATTATAGCTCTAAATTATAATATTAAAATTACCCTGGAGCTTATTGTAAACATTTCACACACACAGACACACACTCACATCCCAGTTGAGGGCTTTGTTTCTCTTTTAATTGCCTAGTGTTGCTATTATTATTTCTCTGAAATCCTGAGCACTGCAGGAATTCCATAACTTTTAGTGTCTTTCCTCTGTAATTGACAATGGTAGTATAAAATAAATACATGGTTTTTCACTAAGTCATTTTCCATAAATAATAAAATTATACCCTTTTTATCTAAAAATATTTACCAGTTCTCCACTAAAAATTGGTTTGGAATAATTCTTTTGTACTTATTGTGTATTAGATGGGATTATTCCCTGTATAATTCCCAGTGGACCCTCACTTAATGTTTCTACATTGAAATAGATTTTTGTCTGTAAGACGAAACAGTCCTAATCTCACAGTAAATAAGTATGCTGGGAGGCTCAGAATTAAAATTGAGAGAGAGAATTATAATAGTGCTAATCAATTAAAAATAAACCTTAATGGTACTTACACAACTATTTTAATTATTTTAAGACAAAAACTTGCTACATGGAAATGCTGCAAAATTATCATTACCATGCCAACCTTGTTAGCTGGAAAAACTTTCTTTAATTTATTTTTACTTTTTATTTAACTTTGTAAAAGTATTCACATGTGGTAGTCACTGAACAATTGGGATTGTAAATCAAATTTATGTAACAGGACAATCTAAACAATGTAAAAAAAAGTAGTTCATTCTAAATTTTATCAAAAATAGCATATGTACCCAGAAAAACATTTTGTTTGAATATGTATTTGTAATGTTAATTGGCTTAAGTAGGTGACAGAATCTAAATGGAGAAAAACATGAACCAATGCACTCATTAGTGCTGCAGTTTTAAACTCAGCATCACAGGGGAACTCTGAGCAAATCCCATTCCTTCTTTTCTCTATTCTTACAGATTTTCTTTGTTATTTTTATTACACACACACACACTTTATATTATATTCATGTGTCTGAGTGTATGTCTGCACACCACATGCATGCAGGTACCTGTAGAAGCTAGGGAAGACATTAAACTCTGTGACACTGGAGTTAACAGGTAGTTGTGAGCTACCAAATTTGAGTGCTTTTCCCCTGCCGTGGGCCCTGATCATATGAATCATCAATCTGTACTACCTACTCACATTTCATAACAGTTATTTTGTCAAGTAGGGGAAGGCTACATGTTTCCAAGCAGTAATCAGCATTTTGTTGTAAATGCCACTGATTTCCTGCTAATACAATATATAACATTCTGCTTTAGACTGATAGTATGTGAAAACTTTGGAAGTTAAGTTCACCAGAGTTTGAAGAAACTTGACACATTATGTCCACAGTCGGTAGGAGGAGAGAGACAAAGTACTGTGTGGATGGAACTAAAATAAAGACTTTTATGCAAATGGGAAATCAGAGTTTAGGTGCTGGCACTCTGGCACCCACAGGACTGAATTGATTATAACCTCAGCATGTGACATCACAGACAAGATCCACAAAAGTAAACTGCCTAGAATAAATATGCGGATGACTGTAAGCTGAGTAAGTAACCTGTCAACCTGTCGTAAATAAGGTGGAGAAAAGTCAAGAAAATCAAGTAACATACTTTTAAATTCACAAACTTGCATACATGAGTATATACAATACATACACACAAAGATAGGGGCAGAGAAAAATAGGGAGGTGGGGAAATGGAAAAGGGGAAATATTTTTGCTCAGATATCTTCTTTTTATGAAGTTCATGACTGAAACAAAGGTGAGGCTGCATCCCTCCTTTAGGCTGAGTTTTTATAACAATTTTCTGAAAAAAGATGATTCTTCACATACTTACACAAAGATCAACCTATTTTAAATTGTAATAAAGACTTATGACGATTTAAATTACTGAGGGTCCATTTAAGCTCATTTTCTAAGGAGTTGCACATTCTGTCAAATTGACAATCAGTACTAAATATTGTGATTATACCAGACTTTCTCTCTGATCTTTCATTTGACCCAAATAGTTATATACTACTTACTTATCTAACATTTTGCTTCACATGATATTATTTAGCTATGGTCAATGTCATTGTTGCCTCTGTGTGTGTATTGTGTGCTCATGTGTCTGTGTGTGTTAGTAATGAAAAAATTCAGAATTTGTTTTGATACTATTCATTTCAGTAATTATTCTATCATAATTTGTAATATTTTTTTAATTGTCACAAGCTGATTAACTGAATAAAAAGCATGCATATATACATGATATTAGTACATATAAAGTTTATAAATATGTGTTATTTTAGGCTTCTAGGTATAGACTTAAAATATATTCCCACAAAAAAGGAAACTCTACCCTACACATTACAGTGTAGGAGTTGATTATTCTGCTATAGATGACAATTTGAACATTTCCTGGTTATCTCTTTGGGACTGATGAGGCACACTAGGAAGACAGGAATTGTATTGGGGACTCAAGAAAGAATAGGAGCCCTTGCCTCCCATTTCAATTTACATCTCTGAAGCTGAGAAGATTTTCAGAACAATTAACAATATTTCTGTGAAGGCTGTTAATACAGTACTGATATTCTTTTACATATAAACATGCTGAAATAGCAAAAAAAAAAAAAAACTATGCTTGAGACCTAAGCCTATTTAATGATTAAGTTAAGTCTCACTGTTATTCTGTGTATTTTCTAAAAATCTTATTTTAAAAGTATCAAATTTGATTAAAATAAAGATATCTCAATTTACTACATTTATAGTTTGTATCAATTATAGTTTTGTTATGTGTACCTCAGAGGTTACCATATGACACCACTTAGGGTTTTCATGGCTTAGATACAAAATAAACTCAAATGGAGTCTGTGGCTATTTTAAAGACAGTGAAGTGTCTGTCATTTGAGAAACTTATATCACACAAAAGTATATCATATTGTGGTACTGTTCCTGATTGTCTTTTCCTTTTTATTTGTCAACTCTATATTATAAACTCTTTAAATAAACTCTAAATTGGCCTTAATACTGTTCTGTAGTAAAATTATTTTTTGAGAACTCAATAATTCTGGGTTTGACTGAATGGAGGTCCATATATGAGAAACCAAAAATGTCATTAACAGTGTAAAACTATGTTTTAGTCCCTATTTATATGACAGTATTAAGTCTCACTCTGTATTAATCTATTACTGATATCTCCCTTCCAAGGCTATTATGTTGCTCCAAGGAAATCCAGATCTCTGAGCAGAATATTATTTTTCCTTTATTTATTTTTTTTTTGCAAAAACATTGTATCTCTTGAGTCAGGTATATTAATTTACCACTAATATGTAACTTGAGATACTAAGGATTAGACAGTAAGTTTGGGCCACCTCATGAGAGTCTGTAAAGAGTAATAAAAACAACAAAAAAAGGAAGGAAAGAAAATAAGTGAAAAAATAAAAGAAGTAGAGAGAGAAAGAAAGAGGGGGGAAAAAAGCTAACACCTAAAATTTTACTTGGAAGTTATTTTTACCCTGTATCATCCTAAGGTAGTACAAAGCCAAGGATAAATTATATTTTAGATTATTTCTTCTTCCCAAATTAACTGCCCCTAATCAGACAGATAGAAAGATGAATTGAAGATAAATACTTGGTTGATCAAAAATAGATAACCTTACTGCTTCCAGTCTCTGGGAATTTAGATTCATGATTATTCCCTCATAATTCAGAAATGTCTTTTATCTTCTGATTCCTTATTTCTGTCAACTTCAACATTCTTACCAACTTCATTACCAGGTGCAATGCTCCCCTTCACTGCAAATGATCATTTTTTATTTCTTCTCCAATGACTAGTCTTTTATGTTAAAAGTCTGTTCACACATGCTCTGTCACTTCATTTAGAAATCTTAATTTCAATCATTACATACTCATGTGTCTTTTAAGAACAGTGTGTATTTAAAAAAGCATGAGTGCAATTCTATATCACAGAGTGTCTGGCCACAGAAAGAGATACAAACACCACTTACGAGAAATAACAGTTTATCTTGGTTACACTTGTGACCAGATTCTTTTTGAAACTGCTATTTGTTAAGATTTTGCAGTGAGTAATTATACACATACACTAGGATATTAAGCCAATTTGAAGAATATTGCTTCAAAGATAATAGTCTTAGAAACAAGTGTTATTGAACTCATTTTTCAAAACATTCAATGAAGAGTGTTGAGTGTATAATGCTAGAGGAATAAATTTAATTGAGAAGTCCCTATGACAGATATATATTTAGATCTTGGAAAGGACTGGTGACCTCACAACTTCACAGCATAGAGCTCAGGCAAAAATCTCATGACTGTTTCCAGGTAAAGTAAGAGCAATCACTCAAAATGTGATCTAGACAACAAGTACTAATATGAGAATAGACTGAAAGTCACCAGAACTGAGCAAATAACATCATTTTATCCATTTTCAACAGAGAATGGGCTTTCAAATTGAAGAGGCAAAATAATTTAACTGGATGGAAATCAGACCTCTAGCACACAGAATTTGACACATCTGTGAAAATTGGTTGTAATAATTGTAATTGACTCCACAAAGCTCATAGAGAGTGTTACTATTAGGAGGTGCAGCATTATTGGAGTAGTTATGGCCTTCTTAGAGGAAGTATGTCACTATGGAGGCAGGTTTTGAGGTCTCACATATTCTCAAGCCAAATCCAGTGTCTCAGATCACTTTCTCTTTCCTGTGTGTAAGTTGTAAGAATACTCAGGTTCTTCTTCAGTACCATGTCTGCCTGTATGCTACCCTGCTTCCCACTATAACAATAATATAATAAATCTCTGAATTGTAAACAAGCCATCCAAATTAAATTATTTTCTTTATAAAAGTTGCCCTAGTAAAGTCTCTTTACAACAATGAAACACTAACTATAAGAGAGTTCTATTCTCTTCCTGTTTGAATTAAATTTGATACCTTAACATCCTATTGTGTAACATGTGGGGATGCTGAAATACTTGAGGAAAAGGTGGAGCAGGACTAATACTTAAGAAAAAAGATAAAAAGGTATTATTCCATTCCAATGTCTATAAGTATGGCAGAAAATGTAGGCCATGAATCTCACCAAGTTCTGTCGATAGACAGGTGAGTCACTTCAGGAAAGTTTATGGCAAACATTATCTTCAGATTTCAGTGATTTTATACTTTTCAACTTAGTATTAAGAAACTTACATTACCATCTATGAAATATTATATATTTGGCTATCTAAATTTATAATGAGATGATAAGTTAGATCAATATTATTCTCAATGTTGATAAAATTGCAACCGCCAGACAAGTGCAAATTTTATAGCAGATAATTGTATAAACTGTGCATGGGTGTTAAATTATAAGACCTTCATAATCACAGTGCTAGAGTATCACAACTTAATGTATTACTCAATTAAAGACATCTGATTACTTGATCATTCTGTCTACCTTCACCATCCCTTCAGCACAACACAAACTTCACGGTGAGAGGCTACTTATCCCAACCAAACTGGAATGATATAAACCAACCCTACTACATATTAGACAATCACTCCTATCTCTACAACTAGCTTTAAGCACTATTTATGTAAGTTAAGACAAGATAAGCTAAAACTTTATTTATCTTTGTCCTTGGCGTTCACTTCTTTTATAAAAAATGTATTCCATTTCACCCTATTAATAAACAAGTATTATTCCTCACAAGATATCTTTTTTAGTGTTCCTAAAATGAAAGTGAATTGGGCTACACAGAGCCATCTTTAATAACATAGGACTCTACATTATACTGTAGCAGTTTGACAATTGAGATCTAATAGCTGAGGGCCTTTGAGAATTGTATCACCATTTTCTAAATACAACATCAGTATCTCAGGCCATGAGAGCAATACTTAATGGGACCTCCTAAAACAGAGAATCTTCTGAAAGGCAAAGGACATGTTAAATAACACAAAACAATTACTACAAAATGGGAAAAGTTCTTCATCAACCCCACATCTGACAGAGGCCTGATCTTCAAAATATATAAACAACTAAAAAAAAAGACATCTAAATACCAAATAATTCAATTAAAAAGAGCTAAAAAGAGAATTTTTAACAAAAAAATATGAAATGGCTGAAAGACATTTAAGGAATTGCTAATCATCCTTATCCATCCGGGAAATGCAGATCAAAAAGGGTCTGAGATAGCATCTTACAACTGTCAGAATGGCTATGATCCAAAATGCTGACAACAGATAGGATGTAAAGCAAGGGAAACACTCCTCCACTGTTTGTGAGAGTGGAAATGTGTACAGCACTTTGGACATCAGTATGGCAGTTCCTCAGAAAGTTGAGAATCATCTACCTCAAGATCCAGCAATATCTTAATATCAATGGGCAAAAACCCAAAGGATACTCAATCATAGAACAAGGACACTTGCTCAACTATGTGCATAGCAACATTATTTGTAATATCCAGCACCAGAAAACACCCTACATGCTACTCAACCAAAGAATGGGTAAAGAAAATATGGTACATATATACAATAGAATATTACTCAGTGATTAAAAAAATGACATCATGAAATTTGTGGACAAATATATAGAACTAGAAAAAAATTATCTTTAGTCAGGTAATCCAGTCCCAGAAAGACAAACATGGTGTGTACTCACTCATAATTAAATATTAGAATTACATCACTTAATCTTCTATGAGTGTCAATATACAAAAATTGGTCCATGGGCAAAAGGGCAACTGTCATACATCTCAACTTGAGAAGTTGAGATAGAATACCCCGCCTCCCAAAATGTGTTTGTCTTGGTAGAGTCTATTGCTGCCAATGATTCATAGCTTAGTTTTATCCTTGTCCATATGTTCTTATTCCTCTTCAATTGTTGAGCTAAAAGCCACTGCCTGATAAAATTTTCACACACTAATCTTCTTTTCAAAACCTACAGTTAGCTAGAAACTTCTTTAAAAAAATTAAATTTTAACAGTTTATATATATTGTCATGATTGGTCCTATTCAATTCTGTTTCATATTTACTTCCACAGTTCACTGCAAACAATCATGCGAGAAACTATGTGGGAAATTCCTGGATTTACCCAATCACTGTGGAATCCACAGTCTGTTTTAAAACTGAATATTTCTTTCCATAGGACTACAAAAGTAGTACAGAGGTGGCAATAGAATACAGATTATAATAATGATAACTATATACTCACATACAATATTTTGAAATTACTAATATAACTAAAATGCATTAGTTCATAATATGTATTATAATATATAAAAACAACTTTATTATTTTTAATATAATACTTTAAATGTAATATTTTACTTAAATTTTAATATACTATTTTAGAATTCTCTAAGAATTTCAGAAAACATAAATTGTATTTTGATCAAATATGATTTAATTTGATAAGAAAAAGCATATGTACATAAGTGTTTCCATTTATCTATAACTAATTTTGCACAAAGTTCATCAGCATTTCCAAGCTTATTATTTATTGTCTACCATACAGTCAGTTCAGTTTAATATCTACCCATTAAGATATAAACTCTAGGTGTCCTAGAAAACGTAAATCACAGTGGTTGCAGAAGAAAATATTCATGTGTCTCTGGACCAGACCAAACTCTAAAATTTAATTACACACTAATTTTATGGGATAAGTAGATGAAAATCTATAGGGAAGGATGAAATGGACATCATGCCATCATTTATTTCCTAACTTATTAGAATAACCAAATGTTTATATTTGGTTATATTTCTCTATAGTATAATTTTTTTCATTATTAAACATCTACTTAAAATGTTTTGCATGTTTAAAGCTATGAAAAGAGATTACTGTATTATGATATTTTTGAGTATTATTTGATTGTTTTCATCCACCACTCATGAAACATGCCAAGGTTAAGCATGATACAAATATTTGTAAATTACTCATCCACAAATTCAAGAAAAAGTGTTGTCTTTACCTTCATTATTATCCCACTATGCCCATATAAAAGTGTGTTTTTAATGTGTTGTACTCTTGTCATGCTGTCTATGTACTAATTAAATGTAAACTAGGTTTGTATACACTCCATCACAACAGGGGCCACATCAAATTTAAGTAGGAATTACTATTGATATTAGTAGTTTTTAGATAGACAATGGCAGAAACTGAGGACTTAAGTGACTTGCCAATATTAAACAGCAAATACGTAGCTCTGTAATCATTATTCTTAATTCCTAGTTTATGATCACAAAAAAATCAATGACTAGAATCTATTTTGGCAATTCTTCACTTTAGGCTAAAATTTCTTTGCCAGTTAAATAGTCTTTTAAGATTTTGGAAAAATAATATTCTGTATTAATATTTATTGACAATTATGGTTTAACATTAAATTCTTAACTTTTCTAGAATTTTGAATGACAATGGCAAATCACTCCAGTAGTCAAGCACCATTTTTAATTACATACAATATTATTTCATTAAATATTTAATACTTTACATTAAATTATTATTTTGCTTGGACATATTTTATATACCAATACTGCAAATGTGCATTTAATTTCACCAATATTAAAGGATGATCAAGAAAAAGGATTTGAATGTTCATTTCTACAACCAGTTAATTCATTGTGACCAATTTTTTCTGCTAACAAGATCATAACTAAAATGCCAACAATTTGTTAACTGTAATCTTGTCATCTTTAATTACTGCATTCTTATTATTTTTTATTAAAAATACAAGACTGTAGATGCTTATTTGCTTTAAATTATGCAAGAAAAACTCTAGAGTATAAATTCACTGTGGACAGTAAGAAAAAATCACATGCAGACAGACCTCAAACTGTATTTGTAACTTTCAGAGAGAAGTTACAGAATTTATTTATGACTTGTAACTTATATAAATTAGAATAACATTATTTATATTATTCTGAGAAGATAACTTATAAATTATTTACAAATTTCACTAAAGTCTGTATTTTGATCCTTAAAATTTATTTTTTATTTTTTATTTTATTATAGAATTTTTTAATCTTTTAAGAAAATATAATGAATGTTAAGTATTTTAGCACTTGATATTTAGACTGCTTCAAGAAACAACTAAATCCTCATAGCAAAAGGTCAAATCTTTCAAAAAATTTATTTATTACATATTTTTCAAGGTACCCATATAAATATTGTATTATTGTCCTAAACAGTTATTGAAAGAGGAAATGTTGACATTTTCACTATATACTGTTAGAGATGGAAGACACTAACATTATGTTGGATATCTTTCTGTATGTTGTGAATTACCATTGGATAGTAAAGGAATGTTTTGGCTAATAGTTACAGTTTTTAATTACTACAAACCATTGTGCAATTATTTTGGGCTAATTAGATGTGGGCAGGTCCAGATATTGGGGCTAGGCCAGGCTAAAAACTGCAGACTACAAATGGTGTCCCAATGTGGTACATGTACACCTACATAAAGCTTCACAAAGCTTAAAAAAGGTTCTAGAACACAGAAACAAAGTCCAAAAACACTTCATAATTGTCTCTCTCAAGTGAGCCATGGTACAGAATAGTGTTCAGATTGATTTACAAAATGATGATATTTCAATAACTTACTGATTATGGTATTTAACTTATTTTAAGAACTTGAAATATTTTAGATAGTGAGACAGGTCTGAGTCTGACAGCACCAATATTTTTCAAGAGAATAATAGGCATAGAAGAAACTTATATGGAATTTACATTCTTTGTTGCCAAGGTTAGCTACTGGGCAAGAGATTGTTCTTGCCTTGACTGCTCAAAAGTGTGCTATATATGCTGGACATGTAGAATTCATAGGAAAGTGACCTCAAGAATTTTAGGTTCCTGCTTTATAGAGTCTGAGAGACATTCTTCAGGACACAGAAAGAAGTGACTGACAAACTATGCCTGAATGGGTGGAGCAGTACTTCAATTTTACTTTTTCACTGAACTGTCTGCTTAGACACTCTAAGATGGATGCCCCAACATTACAAATGAACATCGGGTGACTACCAGGTAGCCAAATGTTTCCGTCATTTCTAGAATTTGAAGGTTGTTTGCAATTCATTTCCTGTTTATTCAGCTAATATTATACCCTTATGTGACCTTTGATGGAGTTGAAGATTATTTATAATTATTGGTTTTTTAGCTATAATAAAAGGTAAATTATATTTTTGGTTGTGAGCCTAGCCTTTAATGGCTGAGCCATGTCACCAGCCCTTACACATGTAAGATTGGCTAAGATCAAAGACACAGATGACAGCCTATGATGGAGAGGTTACAGAGCAAGGGGAACACTCCTCCATTGCTGGTGGGAGTGTAATCTTGTTCAGCCACTCTGGAATACAGTATGGCAGTTTCTCAGAAAACTGTTAATCAATCTCCCCAAGGATCCAGCAATACCACTTCTGGGTGTATACCCTAAAGATGCACATTCACACTCCAAAGGCATTAGCTCAACTATGTTCGTAGCAGCATTATTTGTAATAGCAAGATCCTGGAAACAATCTAGATGCTCCTCAGCTGAAGAATGGATTAACAAACTGTGGTACATCTACACAATGGAACACTACTCAGCTGTAAGAAAAAAAAATGATATTCTAAAATTAGCAGGCAAATAGATGGATTTAGAGAATATCCTCCTGAGTAAAGTATCATAAACTCAGAAAGATAAGAAGGGGATGTAATCACTCATTAGTGGACTCTAAACAAAAAAGCAAAAAGCAAAGCATGTTAAAGCTGCAAACCACAACCACTGAACATCTTGGGATATGAAACACCTTAGACTGGTACCTTGGATGCCACTCCCTCTAGAGGAACATGTAACTCAGTCTTGATGTTGATGTGAGGAAACTGGATCTGTCAGGAATGGATGCTGAACTAAGCCATATTGGGAACCTGTGATTTCCTGCCCATGCTCGGGAGGAGATGGGGAGATCTGGAGAAGAGAGAGTGACCTGATATGGTGGGAGGGGGAAGGGACTTTGAACAAGGATATACACAGATAGAAAATGGGACTTTTTTCATAATAAAAAAAGAAAAAAGAAACATGAGAAAATAAAAGGTAAATTATATATAAAACTTTGAACTCACATGGATAAGGTAGTGATAGAATATTTTCTATGATTTTGCTAAATATAGACTAAATATTGTAACTGTAAGTCTTGTTTGATAGTCTTTTTTATATGTAATTTTTCTATGTTGAAATTGAAACCTTTCTTTTTGATTAGACAGAAAAGGGGAAGTGATGTGGTATGTCTTTGTGTATGCTGTGACTTGCCATTGAATAATAATAATAAAAAAAACTTCTTTAGCCTATTGCAAGGTATCTTAGAAGCAGGTGGGAAATCAGATCACAGATATAGGGGAAGGAGGGTAGAGCTAGATGAAGGTGTTACAATCTGTTGCCAAGTGAGCAAGAAGTAAAAGTATAGGTAAACCAATCATGTAGTAAAAAGTAGATTAGTAAAAATGGATAGAATTTGTTATGACCAAAGTCACGACCACCAGAGACAAGGTTTATTGAATAGAGAGAAGCTAGTTCGTGAACAACTCCAGATGTTCGTTAGGGCCGCGGGGGGGGGGGGGAGCTCCTTTTATAACCTGAGGAATGGTAAGAATCATTAACTAATTGGCTCCTGCTAGGGCTTTCCAGAAACTAGGGTGGGTGTGCCTGTGCCTGGTAACAACGAGTCAGACTCTTGATTGGTTAGTGCCAAGTTGAAAATAACAGTGGGTGCATATCTGATTTTTATTATTATTTCTTTTTTATTATTATTTCTTCCTCGCATGTTTGGGCTAGTTTTGTGCAGGGTCCTGTATGGTCAAGCTGTCCTGGTTCTGTGACCTGGAATGTCTCCTATAGAGGGGGGAATCCCATCATCAACCCTGAAACGTGCAGCTGGCCCAGGAATGATGGTGACGTATTTTGACTAGGGCATTTGGTGGTCAGATAGTAGGGTCAGGGTTCTATGGATTCTGCAGTCAGAACTTAAAGTCATATTACCCCTCTGTAAACAGCAGTTTCTAGCTATGGTCTTTGGGAACTGGGTGAGGGAATCTTTTTGAGGGCTCTGTCTACTTTAGTTTAGCATAGTTCTCTAAGATGGAAGACTCCTTTTAGTCCTGGACCCCACCTGGATCATAAAGGTGTTCAGCTCATTCTCTCCTAGAAGTGGGCAAACCCCTGCCAGGAATGTGGAACTGAACTCTATTTTATCTCTATGGCTACTAAAATACAAAATGGCATTTCTTGAGCTAAGTTTACTCTCTTCAAATTAAGATGCAAGAGCTAGCTAGAAAAAGCCTATGTCAAAAGCTGAATAACTCGTAATTAATATAAGTCTTTGTGTGACTATTTGGGTATAAGCATCGGTGGGTGGATCTGGACACTGAGGCTAGTCTAGGTCAAAACTTCTGGATAAACTAATATGTTATGGGAATATATAAAAGAACATAACTAAAGATTCTTGAAAGTACAGAACAGATGTTAGAACAGGCTGCTTAGCCTTCTCTCAGAGATCAGGCCTTAAATTCAGTTTCCTGGACTGAACAAGCAGTTTCTGTGAGTGCCAGAACAAAGGACAATTAATCATTGGTACCCCTAACAACAGAGATTAGAGAGATAGGTTATACCAAGCTGGAGCCACTGAGTCATCCCCTACAGTCTGTGCATAGTAGCCCAGCTAGCCTCCACAGAATATCAAAGACAAACTCTGGAACTTATCCAGATCTGCCCCAAAATAGAAACCTGTAGCCCTGTCCAGCCTCAGACTAATCCAGGCCAATTAGAATGTACTAATAGATCTGCCACTTGTCTAATCCAATCATATCTAAATGACCCACCTGCTCTACAAACTCCCCTTGTCTGTGCTTAAAAGGAGCCCACAGTCCCTCTCTGGATCTTGGCTACTGTGTGTTTGTATGGATAGAATGCTGGAATAAAAACATTCTTGCATTTATGAATAGTGGTCTTTTGTGGGATTTCTTCAGGAACCTAATATTCCTGGTAATTATTAGTGGATATTAGCTGTTAATTAAATGGTAATCAAGATACAATTGACAAACTCAGAGAGGTTAGGTAAAGAGGAGAGCTCTAGGGGTGAGAAATAAAAGGAGGAGGAGAGCTCTGGGAAGGAGAAATAAAAGAAATTTTGTGAATAGACTTGAGGTGGGTGAATATGAGAACAGGAAGGATAAGATGCAGGAGTGGAGGAGAATGAGGGGAAATACAATTAAAATTTGAGAGCATTGTAGGGGTGGAATGGAAACCTAATGCAATAGAAACTTCCTGTAATCTATGAGGGTTCCTCTACTTAGGATTTCTATTAATGGAGGATATAGAGTCTGAACTAGCCCTCTTTTGTAGCCAGTCAAAGATTCCACTGGGGTCGGGCAGACTGTGTTACATTCAGTTGAGTTACTGACAAAGAGGTCCGGTGGAAATGTCTTAGCAACCCAGGCTAATGCTAAGACTGAAAGTCATTCTCTGAAAACTTATAGCAGACTTTTCTGAAAAAAAACTTCACTCAGCTTATTGAACATAGATGAAGTCTAGTTGATGCCTGTATGGAACCTTCACCCTTAGGTTCTACTCTCTTTGGCACAAGAAGTTATTCTTCAGGCTCCTGATAGAGAATCCTGGATACTAAAACAGCCACAAAACCTATCAACTACAATTTGTCCTACCTGCAAGATTTTCAGGGGCAATGGTGGCACAAAACATTCAGGAGTGGCTGACCAATATTTGATTTAACTTGAAGTCTGTGTCACAAGATAAATCATTGTACTACTGCCTGGAGTCTGAATAGTGCAGAAACCTAGGTTAGGAACTAAAACAACTGACAGAATTAAAAAAAAAAGTAATTAAATAAAATTACTCTTAATGAAATTCTATTTACTCATAGATCAGTGCATTGTCCACTTATCAATCATCAGTGAGGCTTCATCCAGGAGCCAATGAGAACAGGTGCAGAGACCCATAAGTCAGACATTATGCAGAGAGAGTCATCATTGGAGGTCCACATGAGACCGCTCCCATTGGAGATCACAGAACTGTGCACAGAAGGGGAAGAAAGACTATAGGTGTCAGAGAGGATATAGGACACCAGGAGAACATGGCTCACCAAATCAACTAAAGCACGGTTTATGTAGGCTCACCAAGACTGAAATAGCAAGCACAAGACCTGAGTGGGTCTTCACCGTTTTCTCTGCATATGTGCTATGGCTGTTAACTTGGTGTTTTTGTAGGACTCTAACAGCGGGAATGGGTATTTTTCTAACACTTTTGCCTGCTATTGAGACTTGTTTCTGCCTACTGGGAGGCTTTGTTGTGACTTGATATGAAGGCTTTTGCCTTGTTTTATGGTATATTTCTGTTGATGTTATTGTTCTGTTTGGGTGTTGTTTCTTGGAGGCCTGTTCTTTTCTTAAGAGTAAATAAAGGGGAAATGGATCTGGGATAGAGTGAAGTACAGGGAGTAGTTGAAAAAAAAATGGAGGGAGAGAAAACTGTGCTCAGGGTATATTGTATGAGTGAGGAATATATTTTTAACAAACATTTAAAAAAAGAGAGCCCCTAGAGAAACACCTGACTCAGTCTTGATGTTGGGGGGAGAAAACTGGATTTGCCAGTAGAGGCTGAACTAAGCAATATTGGGACAGTGGGACCTTGGGACCACCTGCCCATTGGTGGGGATGGGGCAATGTGGAAAAGAAAGAATGACCTGATGTGGTGGGAGGGGGAAGGAACCTTGATTAAGGTTGTACAGGGATAGAAAATGTGACTTCTTTATTCATAATAGAAAAAAAAAGAAAACGGGCTTAGTTAACTCAAAAAAACAAAACAAAAAACCCTCATTCATTTAGTTTTCATAATATTCTTAACCATTGTGTGCATTGTCCTTATATCATAATCTAAATGGAAAGGGAAGTAATTGAATATATTTTGATATTTTTCTTCTTTTTCTTTAAATATAAAAATAACATTTTAAATCGTAATAAAGGACATTAAGTCTGATGTATGTTTAACTGCATTATTGTTTGAATATGTGGATTACCTAAACTGAGGTTATATTTTTAATAATAAAAGCTTTCTCTGAAATGGGAAACAAACAAACAAACAAACAAAACAAAAAAACAAGCAAAAAAAAAAGAATTCAATGTCACCCTTGAACATGATGTAAAAACACTGAAAGAACTTGGTTTGAAGGCTCTTCACAATGTCAGACAGTGCACCTTCACATTGATTATGGAATCGACCTATATAATAAATGTGGGCAGTTCATTATTTTGGGCTGCAGGTACTATCTGAGACCACCAGTGACCAGACACAGAGAGCTTGCCTTTACCAACTTTACTTGCCTTTACTTTTCATATAGTAATATGTACTTATCAGTATAGAATTCCTCTTAAAAATCAATACCTGTCACATACTTGTGTTTCTGTGGATTGTATGTACTGATGCAGATACTTGAAAATTTTAATCTAATTGTAACAAAATATTAAATGACACAAGTAAAATACAAAAAAAAGAGAGCCAATGAATTGAAAAAAGAGAATCAATTAGTATTAGGAACAACCCTATATTCCAAATTTAATAGCCTGGAGAACTGAATAAATGATTGATGAATATCATTTAGTAAACTTGACATGTCAAAATATACCTATATCTATACTGACACTATCACACCAATTACTAACTTTTCAAACTAAAAAAGACTAGGCTTAGATGTATTCTGTTGAATCCCACAGACATAAATATAACAAACTTTTTTCCAAAGTTAGAAATGAGTACTTTCTAACACATCCTGTGTGTCCTGCATTGCTCAAGTATCGAAGACAGACAATGACAATATCACTGAAGAGAAATATCTTTTCTGAACATATATATATATAATATTAAAGCAAATGATGATGCATTATAATCAAGCCTTTAATCAGTTTAAATTAGAAAGGTACCTCATAACAGTATACATTGCCATCACCAACAGGTGTATACCTTCTGTATCAAATTACTCCTAAGACACTTTTTATACATTGGCAGAAACTGAACACTACATATATCACAGAATATGTCATGAGAAATATTTTAAGTTTCATAGCATAGGTTTTAAGGTACAGAATGTATCATATATTTCAAACTATAAAATAGTACAGTACTTTGATAAATGTTGCTGAGAAATTAGTTACACTTTTTCATTTTCTCCTGTGGTTTTGTTATTGTAGTAGTAGCCTAGAATACTAATACTTTGTGGTATCCCAAGACCTTGGCATTCTGAATCATGATCAAATTATGTATCCCAGGCTGGTTTCAATACCACCATCTCATTGCATATACTTTTATAATCAGTTATGTAGTTAAATATTAACATAATGTTTCATCTCCACTATGATAAATTAAATATGAATTTGATGCTATGATTTAAATTTATTATTATACACAGTTAATTCTAACAAAATAAAACTATCTGCTAAACTTAAGAAAGAGATTTTATTTAGTTGTTCATCATACCTGTGTTAGTTCATTAATATCTACAAGTCCATTACTGTCTGCATCAAAATGCTTGAACATTTGATCCACCAACGCCTTCTTCCTAGATATGTCATCACCATTAGAATTCTCATTTTCTTGTGTAATGTACTTCTGATTTTGTAAATCTAAAAGCATGCTTTTCATCTTGGTGTACTCAGTGGCCAAGCAGTTGTTTCCTGTAACAAAAAAAATGAAGTATTTTTGAAGCAATCATCTTGAAAAAATTATTTGACTAATATTTAGAAATTGATATTATATGATCAATGAATATAATACAAAATTGACAATTTCCAATTTTGCATACTTTAAAACTTTCAAAAATGCTCTCAACTTGATGAAAACTTTCCACCAAGGTGACAGAATTGACTATGTTTTATTTTTTATGAGAAGGACATTAATATTTTAGAAACATAAGAAAGCATTTTACCAACGGGTTGTGGAGCTAAAATTAATTTTCTTAGTTTTTATCTTCGCTCTACAGCTCTACATTGATACACTCAAATATGTACAAAATAAGGTCCATGGACTGAAGAAATGGTCCTTTATATAAGAGCACTTACAAAATATTTTTAGTTTAACAAAACTAATTCTATGTTTTTGTAGAAGGTTAGTTATTCCCACCCATATCAGATTGTTTCCAACAGCCTGTTACTCTTGTTCCAGAGGTTTTTCAGTGTTCTCCCCTCCATAGACATTCTCACTTTGGTGCACATATGCATATACACAGATGTACTCACAGATACAAATAAAATAAACCTGTTTTTAAACAGAAAATGAGGTTCAGATAAAAAGTCAAAGGGTTAGCTTCTGCCTGATTTGTACTTACACTCATTTACATCTTGCTCCACAGTAATTGTACTGCATAACACAAGATTAAGTTAAATATATTTAAAATATTTTTATTTGATTTCAGACACTATCATACATTTTGGCCTATCTGTCTATATTTAACATTTTCTTTCCCCATATTAAAATATCCTTAATAGCAGAAAACTTCTATCAGGATCTGCATATGTGTCTTACTGCCATAGTATCCACTTACTGCCTTTTAAATTACTTAGATTATCATATAACAATGTGTTTTCATTTGATACTGTGATGTTTTAACTTTGCAAATCTCATCTCCGAGTTAAAATTAATTGCAAAAATATATTAACACATTTAAAGTAACTACTGTGTACAAATCTTAATAAAAGGCTATTAGAATTAATTAAAACAATGATATACCTAATGTTTCCAACAAAACAAAACAAAATTAAAACTAATGCAACTGTTCTGGTATCTTCACATAATTATTTCATAAAAGATTTGGTTTCCCATGTCCTTATTATGAAGCCTGTATATGTAGACTATTGAGATAATTCAATCTCCTGATAGGAAGCACAACATAAAACATATCATAACATGACTGTGAATAGTGAAATTATGAGTAAAATAGTAGGTCATGACTAGTTGAAAATTTTACAATATATTTTTAGTTTAAAAAACTATTTTTATAATTGAGTTACTTTTTATAATTAGGTTTTACATCATTTTCTGTTCCTCTAATAGCCCTCACAGAGGTATAAATTAATCAAATGTAACATATATTATCATAAATTTTAATTGAATTCCAATAAAATTAGTATCTTGTTGTATTAAGTTTTTCCCGGCCTGTTTTGGTCCGGGAGGTTTGTGCCCTGCGCGTGGCAGCGGTTTGTGACCTGGTTTGCACGCCAGCCCATTTGGGGCCTGGTCCGCGGTGGTTTTGTCCCCCAAAGAAATGAATCACACCCTTATATCCTTTAAACTGTTTGGCCCATATCTTAAGCACATTACTAGCTAGCTCTTTCATCTTAATTCAACCCATTTCCATTAATCTTCCCACCACGTGGCTTAGCCCAGGGCTCAGCCCTTTACCGTTACATGTTCCTTTTTCCGGGATTGGATGGAGACTGGTTTAACTCCACGCTTCTACCTGCCTGCCTGTGCTGATTCTCCACCCACTTCTACGGTGCTGTGCATAGGCCAAATCAATTACTTTATTTACAGCATACAGAACATTCCACCACAATATTTAGGTCTGAAATGTTTATTGCCATTATCCATGCTGCCTACTGATAAAGGAGAAAATTGAGTTTCCTCTTACCAAAGCCTATTTCCTTAAGTGTTCAAGTTGTTAAGTTTTGTTTTATAACTTACCATTTGAAACTCAACTATTGGGGCTAGTAAAATAGGTCAGTGGTTGGAAGCATTGTCTGCTCTTCCAGAGAAACAGAGTTCAATTCTTCCCACCCATATAGTGGCTCACACCTGGCTAGAACTCCAGTCCAGGAGAAGCTACTGCCCTCTTCTGGTATACATAGGCATAATATGCCTGTGTTGTACAGACATTACATTTAGGCAAACACATACATTTAAAAAATTAAGTCTCAAGAAAATCCCAGCTGTTATAAAGTACACAAATAAATATTGTATAATCTATACTTTGCTTTAAAAAAAAGGGATGAGGAGGAGGTTTTTAGAACACCCCATTAATATATTTGGAAGGCAAATATATTATTTTATTAGAGATTTGAGACTTCCAGGATATGATGAATGCTTTAAACGTTGTCTAAATCAGCATTTTCCAAATTTATTTGGCTATTCACTCATTTTGTTGTGTAACTGCTATTAGCACCCTGCAGAACACCATGGAACATTCTTTGTGAAAAACTGGTATAAAAAAGACTTGGACCATGATCCACAGTGCTAAAATGTCCATGACAATTTTGCAGTTAAATATATCTATTACACTTTTTTGTTTGCTGTGTTTAATCAAGTTAATTCTTTTGTGTATAAATGTCAGTTTTAAAAGAAGATTTCTAAAGATATATAAACGCATGTCTTGAAGCCTAAGGTTGAAAAACAGTATCTGAAGTTTCATTTTCTTTCAAGACAAGATAGAAAACAATATGTACTAGAAAGAAAGAGAGGATCTTATATTTTTAAAAGGCAATGAAATGACTACTGTACAGCAATTTTAGCTTTTAGTAATCCTGTCAAGAGTCCTATTTTTACTATGAAAGTAAATGTTCTGCTATGCAATAAGTCAATTTCACCTTATTCTGTTCTTACTGTCTATACCCTAACCTTTATTCTGTTCTTACTGAAGAATAATAATATCATTCTTTTCATAATAGCAAAGAACTCACTACCAAAGGACCAAAGTGACTGAATCTAGATTCAATAGAAATTTTGGTGTTTGAATGAATAGCACAAAAACAAAGCTTCAGGCATGTTAATGGTTATGCACATATGTTATGTGCATCATGAAGAAGAGACTCCTGTAAAAAAAGACTAACAAAGCATACAAAGCCACATCAATATTCCAAATTTTCTGGCTTGGATTTCTGTACAGACTGAAATACATGATAATTTACTCAAACCAAGCCTGAATAGTTAAATGGCATTTAGTTAGTCTAGGGTAATGTGAAATACTCATTTAAAGCTGATCTAAATGAGCTTTAGTACAAAATTTTCAAACTCTCCTGCATGTCAATGGATGGAAAGAGGTTATTTGGAGGTTGAGTTAAACTACAAACAACTTGGAAATCAGAATGTCAAAGAAAATTAGAAAGGAAGGAGGCTATAAGCCTGACATGTATTTTAATGAATATTTACATTTGAAGTAGACATATTTGATTCTTTGTTACTGTAACTTTTGCCTATTTTAAATAATTTAGAGACTAAAGAGGTGGCTCAAAGGTTAAGATCACCTGCTGCTCTCACAGAGAACCCAGATTCAATTACCAGCAATTACTTTAGATGTCTCACAACCACCTAACACACCAGCTCCAGAGGACCAGACATCCTTTTCTAGCCTCTTCAGGTAAGCACATTTATATGTACATTCTTGTACAGACAGACAGACAAATGCATTTGCATGCATGCATACACACACACGCACATACACACACACAATTAAAAATGAATTTAACCTTTAAAATAAAGTTTTTAGTAAATTAGTGGTTGTAGAGTTGTCTCCAATAAGAGTTTTTTCACTAGTACTGATCACTTAGCTATATTTTAAGTACAAAGCATAGTATCCATCTTTTAGAGAAAGTCTTAAACCCAATTAGATAGCCATTGATTACCATCAAGGTATGTGTAACATTACTGTTGCTAAAGGGTCATAGTGCCATGATGATCATCGATGTGTTGATGAAGACCACTACAGAAAACCACAACCCATTAATATGAAAGGCCTGGAGCCCAGTTAAGATATTTTATGATGAACACATCACACCTATTCTCTGCAACTTGACCAGTTGTTTCTTTTTTAAACATCTGATATTCAAAGATGTCTTTGCTAAGGTATGAAAGCTATACTAGCTTATTAATAAATAAGATAAATTTAGAATGCAGTTTGACACTGTGCCTGTTTAACAGAATAATAATAGTTGGTTTACTTCTGAGGTTGATGAGCTCTTCAAGCATAGAGTTTTAGTCAGATTTACAGTGCTGGGCTTGTATTTCCTCCCATGAGTAGTCCTTACATACAATCAATACATACAATAAAGTAATTGGTTACTGTCATAACATCACTACCACTACTGTATCCTTTAACAGCACTGTAGAAATTTCTGTAAAGAAGGTGTACTAATTACTGGTTTATTGGGACAAAAAGAAATGACAAAAATTTTCATGCATGATTATAATTAAATTCTATTTCTTGAATAATGATTACATAATATGACAATTCCAAAGTAGTGTAAGAATATGCAAACTAAAGTATTTCATGAAAGCTAGTCAAAAATTTGGTATTTAACATCTGCAAAGCATGTGTGTTTTTATCTGTACTTAGGAAAAAATAGTATCTTTATTTAAAAGATAAATAAAGTTCTAGTAGAGGTATATTTTTTGATGTTGTCTTAAAATTTTATGTTTATAAATAGCCTGTGAACAGTATTTTAAAAAAATTACTTCAAGATAACTCATACAATAGAAAACTTATATTTCATTACTTTGATTTTAATTATCACTTTTGTTATATTGTTATTGAGCTAAATCTACAACATAGCCACTTAAATACTTCCTTAAAAAATACAAAATTTTAAACTCAATTATAATTTAAAATTTCTAATGTTCATCTTAATAATAAATAGTGTAAGAACATGGATTAGATACATTTTATTTTCATGTTTTCCTTCAGATTAAACTGAACTAGGGAGCTTTGAAATTAACATCAATCATCTGCACAAGTTTATTGCTGGATACTTTTAAATTCATCTCCAAAAGAATGCTTAGATCACAAATTTGTGAAGATAAAAAACAAAAAAACCATATACTTCATATTGTTTTTTCTTTTTGTTTTTGTTTCTTACTTAAAATGCCTATTTATAATGGAAAAAACATTTTTAAGGTTACATATCAATATTTGTTATCTTATTTATAAATGTGTGTACATCTCCATGTTAATGTAAGATATGTAATACATCATTTACTTTAATTTAACTTGATGTTCTAGGATTCCATGAAATTAGCGAGAGTAGTTTTATTAGCTATTACCAGTCAGTGTACTTTGTTTGATTTAAATTTTTTTCAGGCTATGATATCTAATATAGTTTTGCAAATGTTAAAAATATACAAATATTAGAAAATTCTGCTTAAAATATTTATTGTTTATAACATTACCTTCTACATTGTCTAATTACAGCTGTTGCTTATCTTTGAAATATTTAACTAATGCAATACATGGTGCATAGCTTAGCAAGGGTTAGTAATTCTTGCCTATAGATGTTCAAGTGAAGGTTGACTAGTAAATAAATAAATAAATAAATAAATGAACAAATAGATCAGTAGATGATAAAATGAAAATTTTAATTTATTAAATATAAATAAGTTCAATCTTCATCATTTATTTTGTGGAAAACCCAGTTATAAATGTAATTGTATATTTATTCCCATGATTTTGTATGTATGCATATATTTGTGTTTATATATTCAAGTATGTGTGGAAGTACATATTCATTAGTGTGCATGCAGAAACCATCAGTCAGTATCTGGTATCTTTTTAAATATCTATCAACTTTAACCTTCTAAGACAGGTTCTCTCACTACAGCTTGTGGTTACTGCTCTGGCCAGAGTGTCTGACCACCAAGTCAGATCCGCCTATCTTTGCTTTCCTGGCATTCGGAGTATATGGCTGATGCTCTGGAACAATTTTTTTTAAAAAATTGTAACAGCCTAACTAAGTCTTGATGTTGGAGTGAGGAAAGCAGATCTGCCGGGAGTGGATGCTGAACTAAGCCACATTGGGACCTTGGGAACTCCTGCCCTTGGTGGAGAAGAGATAAAGTGATGGGGAGAAGTGAGAGTGACTGGGATGGATAGGAGGGGGAAGGGAGTTTGAACAAGGGGATAAATGGATAAAAATATGACTTTATTCATAATAAAAAAGAAATAAAAAAATAGTAATAAATAATGTTAAGACATGGGTCCTCATGCTTGAGTAGGGAAGTGAATTATGGAATGAGCCATCTATTTGCATAGACCCCTGAAATTCTTTAAGGTATGTAGATTTGTGATTTTTAAAATTCTCTGAACTAATGATTTTTGTCCATTTCTCTCATAATGTGTTCATTTTGTATCTGCATGGTATCTATGCCTTAAAATGTAATGAGCTAATTTTAATGCAAAAAATAAATATTTCTTTTGTGATGATAGAGGTCTACATAATGGTTTAAATTGATTTGATATCTTTATAATAAGTAAAATACATGTCTCAAGGTAGGAGTACATTTGCACAAATGAATTCTCATAGATCAGTTTTTGCTTGGCCTCAGAGAAAATAGCATAAAACATAAGGCCAGTTTGTACTACAGACCCACTTACTGTCCCAGCTATATATGTCTAGATCAGAGTGCAGGGAACCAGAAACTTTGCCTTCATGCTTTTACTCAGGCTTAAATGCACTATTCAAGTTTCTAACAAGGATGCATATAAATATTTTAACTATTTTATCATATTGTGCATCTTCATTATTATAAAATAAGTTACTTTAATATACACAAATAGAGAACTCAAGCAACTAGAGTCCAAAACCATGAATAACCCAATCAAAAAATGGAGCTCAGAACTAAAGAGGGTATTCTCAGCAGAAGAATTACAAATGCCTGAAAGGCACTTGAAAAAATGCTCAACATCTTTAGCCATCAGAGAAATGCAAATCAAAACAACATTGAGATACCATCTTACATCTGTCAGATTGGCTAAGATAAAAAAAACACAGATGACAGCCTATGGTGGAGAGGATGTGGAGTAAAGGGAAAACTCCATTTTTAGTGGAAGTATAAACTTGTTCAGTCACTCTGGAGTGCAGTATGGTGATCTCTCAGAAAACTGGGAATCACTCTCCCCAAGGATCTAGCAATACCTCTATTGGGCATATAACCTAAAGGCACACATACCCAAAAGCATTAGTTCAAATTTGTCCATAGCAGCATTATTCATAATTGCAAGAACCTGGAAACAACCTAGATGTCCCTCAACTGAGGAATAGATTAACAAACTGTGGTACATCTACACAATGAGTACTACTCAGCTGTAAGAAAAAATGATATCTTAAAATTAGCAGGCAAATGGATGGATTTGGAGAATATTCTCCTGAACAAGGTTTCACAAACTCAGAAGGATAAGCAGGGGAATGTACTGACTCATTAGTGGACTTTAAGCAAAACCATTCTTATTTTATTGAAAGACGATGGGTGGATAATTGATTTAAAACACACACACATGCATGCATACACACACACACATGCATACACACACACAAAACAAAACAAAAGAAAACAAAACAAAACTTATAGTTTGACTGAAGAAGGGTTGCTTATCAGAAATTTGTGATGGCCTTAGTACATCCATGGGCATTAGCTGTGACCTACTGTGCTTTCTTTATCTGTAACTGAGCCAAACTTGCCTTAAGGAGCTTTAGATTTTTATCTTTTATGTTTCATGTATTTTAGAAAAAAAGAGAAGTTTTGTTACTTTATGCTTTTTTTTCTTAGCTATCCTGAATGTTTTACTTTTTAATATAAAGTTTGATACTGATTTTCAAAAAACAATAAAAAAGCAAAAAAAAAAAAAAAACCCACAAGGTCCAACAGATGAAATCACAGATGAGTTTTACAGATTACAATCTCATCAATTATATATGCTAAGAGTGATTTGAACTGTGGGGCAGGGGCTGGTTCAAGATGTTTTAGAGGAGAAGTATTTTAGTATATTGTCTAGAAATCATTCTTGTAATATTTTGGTGAAGAATGGGGCTGCTTTTTGCCCTTGTTCATAAAGTTTGACTGAGACTAACATGTAAGCAAAATAAACTCTTCTATAAATTAAAAAAAAACCCAAACAAGTATTGAAAAAGTGAGGAAATGTACTGTAAAAATTGTTTGCTTTTTCTTCTGTTTGCTTGTTTTGTTCTAGTTAGTTTGGTTAGATTGTTATTATTTTTTTCTTATTATATTGCTTATTATTATTAGGATATCTGTTTATATTCTAAGGAGCAATAGAAATTGTGTAGATTCAGAGTAGGGAGTTGCTGGAGATCTGCAGTGAGTTGCAGGAGGTTAAACTAATCAGAATATATATTGTATGAAAAAAATCTATTCAAGAAAGTAAAAGAAGGAATAACAAGTAAACCAGAACCCAGGCTTCACAGAACACAGTGTCCCTTTTCATCTCTGGTGAAGGTTCACTTTTGGCATTTCAGGTTTTCATTCAGAGCATGCATTTTGTATTAACAATGGAAACAGGAAGCCCTGATTCTATGAACTGCTTTCCTGTTGTTATCTGATCAGAGTTTCCCAGAGAACAGGCAAGTTTTTGGCTGGTAGTCAAAACCTGTCCCTCAGAACAAAGCCAGGTCTTTGGAAGGATGCCAGATTAAAAACTAGCAGGAGAGTAATATAAGACAGGACCTCCATTTCCATCTTATTTAAATGAGAATAATTTTAAAAAACTTACAGTTACAAATTATCTGGAACTACAAATTTAAAAATATCTATAGCACATAAGCAAACTTTTTAAAATGAAAGGCTGGAGGTAAATATTTCACTCTTACTGATCTAATCTGTCAGCAGTGAAGCAAATTAAAGACAGGGAAGACTGCATGTGATAAAAGCATAAATATCCCTATCTACCTGGATAAATATTGATATTTCTCCTCAAAATCATGATTTCAGTACAATTAGTTTTTTGGTATGTTCCCCTAATTATAGTCAGTATTCTTTTTTTTAGAGAGTTTTAAAAAAACATAAAAATAGTCATAAATCTCACATATTTGTGTACATTCTTATTACCTTTAAAAACATTCTCTGGTTTTCTCACAAAAAGGAATATAAACTTTCATTTACAGTAAAAACAAACAGAAAAAACTCATGTAACCTAGAACAACATTCTTACTTCAACAGTTAGAATAATTCCCACTGTATATCAGAAACTACCCCAATATCTCATTCACCAAAAGGAGGAATGAAGCATAAAATTCCTTAGCAATCTTTGAGATGAAATGAGACTCACCAAAATTATGTAATTGCAGCCATGTTAAACATATATAATTGTGACTATTTCTTGTGAATCCTACACTTATGCATTGCTGTGTCAGATTTTCTTCTATCCTCTATTATCTCATTGTTGCTTAAATCTAAGTTGAAATCTCGTTTTAATAAATTCCATGCTACTTCATATGGTCACTGTCACTGAATTCCTTTCTGCAGATAATACTCTGGATTTATCTGGATCTGAAAAGATTCCTCATGCTTCTGTAGATTTCATTTGAGGCTGTCTTTAACTCCTACATCACTGGCAATAGCAACTCCCTCATCTGTTGAGGATTAAGTTAGAGTTGACATTGACAAGAAATTAATAAATTACCTACTACTTTTTTTCTTGATTCTGTCCTCAAATAAGAAAAAAAAAGGAACAAGAAATTTCTAGCCTAAATTTGCTGTTAAATTTTGGGAGGAAATAACAAAACATTTTTTTGTGCTTGGTGTGTAAGATATCTATATTTTCATCAAAATAATACATGATATATTCTCTAACCTTTAAACTTTATTTATAATCTTCTCCCTCCTGCATGCCTTGAAAATCCTGCTTGATAAAGCATTGGTATTTTGGTTTGGGAATTTTTTCCCATTATACATATTTCAGGTAAAACCACTAGGCAAATTATAATACAATTTTATAATAAAATATGTTTAGGTTGATTTTAATTCTATTTTTAATATTTGATTTGTCATTAATGCATACTTTGATAGAACCCATTCCATAGTTCTTTCATTTTAAATCCTCCCATATATTTACATTTATTTTCTCTTCCAAATACATAGTCTCCTTTTATTTATTTACTGTTTTAAACTTACAGAATCTACTTAGAGCTTTCAGTATGTGAATGTTTGTAGCACCACCTAGCATAGAATAAAGAACCTCTCAGGAGCCAAATCAATAAAGCAAAAAAAAAAAAAAAAAAAAAAAAAAAAAAAACTTTTTCTCCAGCCATCATCATCTGCCAAATAGCTCTCTTGACTAAGTGCGGTAGTTCATGAACCTCTATCTTATCCATTCTTGCCTTTTGGCTGGCTTGATGTTTCACTCTAAAAACTTAATGATAGCTAACATTAATACCCCACATTGACCAATGTATGAATCATTCAGAAAAAAGTTAAAAGATAAATAACATCACTAACAGACATCATAGATCCAATGTACTTAAGGAAAATCTACAGAACAATACATACAAGCACTAGGTAGCATAAAATTTTCTCAATATCCTCATGAAAACTTTAATAAGATAGACCATATATTGGGACATAAAACATCTCCCAACAAAAAGAAAACAGTGAAAAACTTTTTATATCTTAGTGGATTCTAGTAGAATAAGGTAGATATTAGAAGCAATAGAAAAATCTATGGTTATGGAGATTGAACAACACAGTATTGAATAATGAATAGATCACTGATGATATAGAAAAAAATTAAATTTTCTAGAGGTGAACAAAAATATAACAGAAAATTCCAAATTTATGATACAATAAAGTTAGAGTCCTTTGAGGAAAGTTTATAGCTTTAGGTACATATATATATTATATATATATATATATATATAAATAACATAGAGTAACCTCAAATAAAGAACTTTGTGATGTCTCTTAAGACTTTGGAAAAACAAAAACAATTCTCTCTCATATAAACAGTAGAGAAAGATGAATAATCAAGACCAGAGCATAAATTAATAGAAAGATATGTAAAAAATACAGTTAAATAAATATTGGTTATTTAGGAAGAATAGCAAGATTGATAGACTTTTAATAAAATCAGCCAAAAGAAAGAGAAGAACAAAATGCTATAAACAAATTAGAAGATGTAAATGATGGGTACTTATGCATAGATCCACTCACAGTCATTAGGCAGAGCTCAGAGAATCTTAAGAACGATGGGTAGGAAGGATCATAAAAGTCAGAGGGGTCAAGGATGCCAAAATAAAACCAAGACTCAACTAATCTGGGCTCACAGATGATTACAGATACTGAACTGACAACTAGGGATCTCGCATGGACCTAACATAGACTTTTTGCATATATGTTACAGTTGTGTAACTTGGTCTTCTTACAAAACTCCTTACAGTAGGAGCAGGAGCTGCAGGAGCTGTATCTGACTCTGTTGCCTGCTGATGTCCATGGGAGACCTAGAACTTAATAAAAGAACTAAAACCAGTACCACAAAATTGTCTAAAATACAAATAAATGATTGCTTGTGAATCTACTGTGAACATCATTTTTTCCTTAGATTACTATTTTATCTATTAAAAATCTCCAAGTAAAATATTTTATTACACAAGGAAAAATGACTACCATTATGGAAAAGTCCAGATTTCCTGGGGGTCTCCTTTTCTTTTCTTTTCTTTTCGTTTTTCTTTCTTTTTTTTTTTTGAGATTTCATTCTTCTTTCTTTTTTTATTTTTTATTAGGAATAAAGTCATATTTTCTATCTGTGTATATTCTGCTTTTCATTGCTAATTATGTTAATCTGGATACTCTCACAGCTTTTTGGTTAGTATGGATAGGGGTTTATCTATCTTGTTGAATTTCTCAAAGAACCAACTCTTTGATTCATTGATTCTTTGTATTATGCTTTTCATTTCAATTGTATTGCTTTCAGCTCTAAGTCTGATCATTTCTTGCCATCTACTCCTTCTAGATGAGTTTGCTTCTAGTTGTTCTAAGGTTTTCAACTGTGCTATTAGTTCTCTAATGTGAAATTTCTCTAGGTTTTTCATATAGTCATCTAGTGCTATGAATTTTCCTCTTAAAACTGCTTTCATTGTGTCCCGTAAGTTTCAGTTTGTTGTAGATTCATTTTCATTAAATTCTAGGAACCTAGATGTCCCTCAACTGAAGAATGGATTAGCAATTTGTGCTAAATCTACACAATGGAGTAGTAATCAGCAGTAAGAAAAAATGACATCCAAAATTTGCAGGCAAATGAATGGATTTGGAGAATATCTACCTGATTGACGAATCGCAAACCCAGACAGATAAGCAGGGGATGTACTCACTCATTAGTGGACTTTAAACAAAAAGCAAAGCATTCTTAAACTGCAAACTGCAACCACTGAACAGCTTGGGATCTGAAACATCTTGGACCAGCACCTTGGAACCCATTGCCTCCAGAGGAACACCTGACCCAGTCTTGATATTGGGGTGAGGAAAGCAGATCTGCCTGGAGTGGATGCTAAACTAAGCCACAATGGCACCGTGGGACCTCCTGCCCTTCCTTGCTGGGGAGGAGATAAAGTGATAGAAAGAAGAGTGATAGGGAGGGGCAGGAGAGGGAAAGGAGTCTGAACAGAGAAATATATGGATAAAAAGTATGACTTTATTCATAATGAAAAATATTCAAAATGTAGGCAGAGAATACAGGACTTAACCAATTTTAGCTCTTTTCAGTGAAAAGAAATGCCAGGCATAGTATCAACACTGCAAAGTCTATGTGTAAAATCTGTCTGATGTGTTCAGGGAAACTGATGGGGAGCAGAGTGTCAAGTGTGTTTAGCTGGAGGGTTTCAGAAAAACAGAGATATGATTTCATTTTTCCAACTTTTTACTGTGTATGACTAATGAAAAATGAGGTGCAAAAAATGAATACTAGAGGAGCAATGTTGTGGATGAAGACACTGTGTAAAACCTAATTAATAATTTTTCTCCTAGCACTATGTTATTACCTACATGAAACCAGTCCTCATATCTCAAGTTGTGTGAATTCTTATATGATTTCATTTGCTAACCCTGTTGTATATTGATTTACTCTTTAGCCTATTTTCTCTGTCATTTATTTTATTTTCTAAGACATTTATTTGATATTATATGTTCTCTCCTTTACCATGATATTTTTAGAAGAATAAATTCCTATAGATAAATCCAAACCTAAAAAGTGAGTGAATGAGAACCTAGACTTAGGGTTAGCAATAAATTGTGGTCTTCTGGGAGAATTAGTGAGCAATCATAGTTTCTAGGTATAAGAGCAGAAAATGGAATAGATGAGATGTGCACAAATTAGTACAATAAATACATTAAAAAATTAAAAAAAAATGTTATCTACTAACAACAAACCTGAGCTATCAGCCAATCATTTATAATTTATATTAAGTCTTCAAGTCTGTTATTAGGGAAGTGGTTGACAATTATTTAGGAGCAGGTTGTCAGGACAAAATAAAAAAATAAAAATAAAAAAACAAAACTACTCTCATGAGAAAATGTCCCTGGAGAAATGAGACAAAGCATTTTCCATGCTATATATGGACGCCACTCTGTTTTTTTTTTTTTTTTTAATGTAGGTTCTTAATGAGAAAACAAAGTTTTTTAATCCTTTCCGTCAGTATAGGTTCATGACTGAAAATCTCTTATTTTGCAGAGTTCATCTTTAAACTTTATACAATCACAGTTTTCAGGAATGTTGATATATACTTGTGAGACTGTATTGAAAAATACCAATTTTTTACTGTGTTACATATAAATACTTATATGTAACTTACTAGCCAATATAATAATTTTTAAACAGCTTTTTGTGAAAAAAGTCTCTACCTAGCTGGCATTCCATCATTTTTCTTGAACACCTGATGAGCTATGAATGAAATATCTCAAGAACAGTTTTAAAACAACTTCCTATTTGGATTCCTTTACTAATATGCTTGCTTCTCTTTCCTAAGCAGATAATTTAATTTTCTGATATTCTTGGATGACACTTTTTTCTCAATTTGCACAAACCTAAGCTATCATTACTATTATTATAATTATTGTTTACTCTATAACTTTTGCTATGACAGTGAGTAAAATTGTCAAAGATCTGTTAACACATATTTATGATATGATTTTGTTGTGAAACTCTTTTTTAATTAATAGTTTATTTTTATTTTGTTTGAGTGTTCATTTAGTATATATGAACATAACATGTGTACTTGGTATCCACCGAGCCCAGAAGAAAGGTATGATGTTCTCTGAACATTTCCCTACATATAGTTGTGGGATATCATGTGGGCACTAGTAATGAAACCCAGTTTCTAAACAAGAGCTAGAGGTGCTCTTGACTGGTGAGCTATCTCTTCAGCCTGCATTATGCTATACTTTAAGAAAGAGGAATGCTATTGTTACTGATATTTAATAGATTTTAATAGGAAGACATACAATAGGAAGTCAGATTCTAATCTTAATTTCTTGAGCATATTTATAATTACACAACCCAGGCTGATTATTGTTCAAAAATTCTGAAAAGCTCTTACTTTATTTTCTAAGTCAGTCCACACTGCTGTGAAGAAGAAAGTAAGCTCAATAGTACACAGCCTGCCTGCTCCACAATTCATTCTTTGGTGATACTAAGCACTCTTGCACTTTAAGCAACAATTCCAGGTTACTAGGTGCTGTGGTTCAAAAAGCTCCCTCAGTTCAGGAACAGCTGCTGTGAGAGCATAAAATGAACAGAGGATTATAAATGTTCTCAAGTGTTTATGTGATAATATATAAACAGAAGAACAGTACAAAGTAAATATACTAGAGATTTTCTTTATGTCCTAGCATCTAATATAGTTTTTTTCTTCATTTACAGATTTAGAAATAAATTAATATGGTGTTGTATTCAAAAGAAAATTTCATGGCTTCTACATTAAGCCAAAAATTATATAAACCTTTGTGGAGAGCTGCGTGTAGCCATGCCTCCACCTTCCTGATGGTGAGCACTCTCTGTGGTAAACAACTCCATATACGACTAAGGCTGAGGATCTGGCTTGCTTCTGCATACCTGGACCTATGGGTAGTGCCTATGTGGCATACTGGGGTTGGGGTTGGCTGCCCAGAGGCTATTTAGGCTGCGGGCAGGTTTCCCCATGGTCAGAAGGAGAAGGAATGAGAGAGAACATGTAGCTAGTCAGTCAGTCCCCGACATAAGTAAGTAAGTAAGTAAGTCAGAAGTCAGAATTCAAGATTCCTGAATAAAACTGCTGAAAGAAGAGCCTGGGTGTCCTGTCTTCCTTGCGGGACAAGGTTACGCACGACAAACCTTCTCATTTGAATAGCATGTACTGTGGCATACAGTGTTTATCTTCAGAAATTCATTAAAATTTATTTTATAGAGTAGTATGTTTCAAACTGGAATTAAAAAACCATATACAACATGCCATATAAATAAAATATTGCCATTGATTAAATATGCCAGCATGTGTTGTGCTTAAAAGCTGAGTTGGAAAACTATTGATGATTAGACATTTTATCACTAATTTATCACAAGTTTACTTAAAAAGTTTACTTTAAAGTTTGAAATATTTAGAAGATAAATATGGTAAGAAAACTACTACTATACTAATTAACTTGAATGAGCAAATAATTTTTCTATCTGTAAAGATTTTAATCCAAATATATGTAAAATTATGCTGAAAATACTGCATTGCACCTGGGGCTCTAGGGAATTGTCATTAATGTTTTTTTTTTTTTTTTTTTTTCTGACCTCTGGAAGAATTTGCGTGTACACACGTGTGTGTGTGTGTGTGTGTGTGTGTGTGTGTATGTGTTTAGACTAGTCCTAACTATATATTGAGTACAATCTCTACACTGAAGACCCCATGTGTAAAGTGTTCACTGGCAGGTAAAGTAGTATAATAATACAATATAAAGATTCAGAATAGGTAAATTGACCACAATCATTTTCTGAATCATTTTCCATTTTTATTATTGGATTATTTCAATCTAAAGTAGCATATAAATTTTGAATTTAGCATTATCTTCTAAAAGGAGGTATATTCTAAACACAAGTTATTTTTTGAGGCGGAAAAAACCTGTCATATATTTACTATTAGTAAGATATGTCCAAAAATATAAATATAAATTTTTATTTTTAAATGAAAATAAAAATTAAAGAAAAATGTATTTAGTTATACTGATGGCTTCAGTGTTATAAAGACTTGTACCTAAAATTTATAAAATTAAATTTAGTATTTTTAAATTTTTTAAATTATGTTTTTATTTATTCTCTTGGATTGGGAGACAATAAGAAAGCCTGCATAACTCAGCACACCTCTTGGAGACCCTAAGACAACTTCAAGAAATTGGTTCTCTCTTTTCATCATGTGGTGTCCATGCATTGAAGTTAGACCACAGGGATGATAGCAAGAGATTTATTGTCTAAGCCAAATTGCTCTGAGAGATGCCCAGATTCTTAGAACTATGACACAAATGTCTTTAAACACACAAAACAATGGCATGGGTAAAAACAGAAACAAAGGAAAAACAAGACACCCCTAATAAATACCATATTGAAGCAATAAACAGCTCATTATATGAGACTTTACAACATTCTCTTCCAGACCACTCAAAGTTTTCTATTATTGGCCTAGGTGTGAGATAATTTTGGATTCCATTAGTGGCAAGACTTACAGAAAGATCACTTAATGATGAGTTTACTCCCAAACCTCTGCCATCAAGCAACAAGGACTATTTTTTTTTTTTTTTTGCCACAATGTTACAGAAATAGAACTGAGATAATGATCAACAGTGCCCACTTGACCAACTTTTCTGAGTTCTTTCTCGTTTCTCTCTCCCAACTCTCCAGTTCTTCCTCTGTTTAAATCTGTTAATGACCTTGAGATTGGGAAATGGTTAATTTTTACCTTTCCTCAAATGGACTTTGTGATTAAAATCTATGCTGCCTTTGATCCATTACTTTTTGTTTATGTTTTTAAGAATAACATTTACACTTGACGTAAAAGAATCACCAAATTTGAGAAGATGTATGGCCTAGGACTTCATCTATAGCATCTAATACTAAACTATGAACAGACCTTATTTAGGATGCATTTCTATTTTGAGTTTTCTCTCACATCTGCATTACTAAAAACTATTTGGCTACTCTAGAGAATCATTGTTGCCAAATAGCTTTGAATTAAATTTATTAATAGTATTTCAGAAGTGACACTCCTCCCAGCCAAAAAGTTTTCCCAGCCTCTAGGCATGAGGAACCGGGCATAACTTGTGCACCTCAACCCAATCAAGGCTCCAATACCAGGCCAGTAAGAACCTCTACCAGCAAGACTGTCAATCACCACCCCAAATTGGTTCCTGTAGCCTATAAGCTCTGCTCCATCCCTCAAATGCATATATTCCCTGGAGACCTCAACTGCTTCCTGAGACACAGAATTCACTGGCTCTAATTTCAATAAGAGCTCTAATTGTACCAAACACACCTATTCAACCATAAACAGCTCCTTGAAACACAGAAACACTAGCATCATTGGAGAGAGTGATGGGTGGATGCAAGTTCAAGAATTTATTCCACAACATAAAGTACAATGTCTCAACCAGAACCTAGTAGTTCTACAACAGCAAGCCCTGAACGTTCCAAGATGGAAGAAAAAGAAAAAAACAACCTTAAAAATAACTTTATGAAGATGATAGAAGCATTTAAAAAGGGAAATTAAAGAGAAAATTTAAAACTCTCAAAATATAAAGAAAAATATCAAAAAATATAAAAAAAAACAATAAACTCTTTAAAGGAAAACAAGATAAAGCAATCAAACAGGTGAAGAAAACAGTTCAAGACTTGAAAATTGATATAGAAGCAATAAAGAAGACACAAAATAAATACTAGTGATGAGAAATCTGTGTAAACAAATGAAAATATAGATTCAAGCATAGCCAACAGAATGCAAAAGATGGAAGAGAAAGTCTCTGGTGTGGAAGACACAATAGAGGAGAAAGACTAGTTGTGGTGAGAATGCTCTTCTGTATGCAGTGAAAATCATTCTGTGAATAACGGAATTGTTTTGACCTGTGGCAAGCACCATAGCAACGGGCAGGAAATCAGAGACAGGTAGAGGAAGGCAGAGTTAAGTCAGACTCTATCCAGCTGACAAAAAAGAAAGATATAAGGGGCCCAGGTGAGACATGGCAATGGCCACTTGGCCAGGTAGATTAATGGAAATGAGATAAATGAAGATGAAAGAGATAGCTAGTAACGTGCCTGAGACATAAGCCAAATATGATAAAAATTAATATAAGCATCTGAGTCATTTTTTGAGGGGAAGCAGCTGCAGGCAGGTCGGACCTCTAGGCCACAAGGGTCAGATAAAATTTACAACATTTAATCAATCAAAGAAAATATTAAATTCTAAAAAGTCATCACAGAAAATGTCCAGGAATAGAAGAAGCAGAATACCAGCTAAAAGTTACTGAAAATATATTCAACAAAATTGTGGAAGAAAACTTCTACAACCTAAAAAGGAAAATGTTTATGAAGAAACAAGGAGCTTACAGAATACCAAAAAGACTCAACTGCCAACAAAAAGTCTGCTTACCATATAAAATTCAAACCATTAAACATAAAAAATAATGTGAAGTGTGGTGAATATTGTATATTTAATAAAGCTTGTCTGAAAATCAGAGAATAGAGAAAAGCTACAAAATAAAAGAAGTGATGACTTATGCCTTTAAGCCAACACTTAGGAGTCTCTAGATATCTGTGAGTCTAAGGCCAAACAGAACCAGGATGTGGTGCCCCACAACTTTAATCCCTATACTTGAAAAGTTGAAAGAGAAATAGTTGAGCAAAAAGGAGAAGGCAGGAATTCTTCCCTTCACCTGAGCTCCCTTTCCACTGAAGACTCAGAAGTATTAAGTCTGATAATTGGTAGAAATAGGATCTATATTTTTGGTTTGAAGAGTTGGCTAGGTAAGAACTGAGTGTGACTTATTTCTCAGTGTTTCTGATATTTTAGCTTGCTTTAAAATATGGTTCCAGGTTTTTGATTAATATTATCAAGTAGAAATTGTGCAATATTGCTGCCCACCTTTTAAAGCACAAATACATAAATAGTCACTTGTCTGTGGCCTTAGCAGTCACAGCACAGGCAAGAACTACATGTGACCAGAGTCGCTACCTGACTGGCTATGTTTTCCTTTTGGAGTTAGCCTCCAGCCAACACTACCTTCTAGGCAGTTCCTGCCAAACATGTTTCTTCTCCATGATCACCTTGGTGAGTATTTCAGACAGCTGGTTTCTCTTCTAGTAGGTTTTGTTATGTTATGTTATGTAATGTTATGTTATGTTATGTTATGTTATGTTATGTTATGTTATGTTATGTTATGCTATGCTATGTTTTGTTTTGTTTTGTTTTCTGGACATCCTCCTTGGGTTGCTGCCACACTGGTAGCAGCCTTGCTTCACAGTCATCTGAATCATCATTGTGAGCAGATTTGGTTTATTTCTCTGTCTCTCTGATATTTTAGCTTTTCTTCAATATCTGACTTAAAGTTTTTTATTAATAATACCAAGTAGAATTTGTGCAATAATAAACATATGCAAAGAAAAATATAGTAACTTTTAAAGTCAGACCCATCAGAAAACACACAACTTCTCAATGGAGACTATGAAGGCAAGAAGTTCTTGGACATAATTTAAGTAGACACTAAGAGACCATGGATGCCAGCCCAGTCTATGATACTCAGCGAAACTCAAAAACACCATAGACAAAGTAACGAGACAGTTCATGACAAACCTACTTACAAATACCTATTTGTATTTACAATACCTATTTACAAATCCAGTTCTACAGAAAACACTAGAAGGAAAACTCCAAACTATGAAAGCTAGATATACCCACAAACCAAAAAATAGTCCCACAAAAGGAAACCCCAAAGAAGAAAAATACATGCACATTCCCATTAAAAATAATAAAAATTAACAATCACTTGTCATTAACTTCCCTTAATATCAATAATGTCAGTTCCTCTATAAAACAACATAAGCTAACAGAAAAAGAGAAAGAGGAGCCATCATTTTGCTGCACACAAGAAACACAGCCCGACTTAAAAGAATACCTTAGAATAAATAGTTGGGAAAAGACTTTAATGATATAAATTTAAGAAGCAAGTTTGTGAAATGATATTAACTATATAAATATGTAACAAAATAGACTTAAGAAATCCAGAAGCACATTACATACTAATCACATGAAAATACAGTCAGGTGAACTACATCATCAGCAAAGGACTGAGGCCTTTGAAATTCAGACCCCCAACCAGGGGAGAGTCAGAGGTGAGCAGATTCCTGCACATAGACCAACCGTCTGGAGAGTCCCTCTCCGGGACTGGGGTCAATACCTAGTATCTAATGTCAGACTATTCCTAGCAGACAGGAGCTAGGCTATGGCTATGAGGGGCTCTTCTAGCAACACCAAATAGATGGGACCTAGCACAGCCAGGCCCTGCCTCCAGGTTGAACTGCATCATCAGAGAAGTACTGAGGCTTTGAAGTTCTGACATCTGTCCAGAGCAGAGTCAGAGACTGAGAGGACCAATTGCTCAGAGGAAGCAGGAGACACACAAGCCCTCTGGCTGCAACTGACTAGGAGCTGCATAATTGTGAAAACTGAAGCCATGGGCAGATGCTAGTGCAAAAATACATATAGCAATATAAAGAACAACAGGGAAACACCAGAAGAAACTGGTGGTTCCACAGCTATAAGACTTGAACATAGCAATGAAAAGGAAACAATAGCAAAAACACCTTTATGAAGATTATTAAAGCCGTCAAAGGAGATACAAGAAATATCCTTAAAGAAATAGAAGATAATACAACAAAAAATTGGAAGAGATTAACAAATCCATGAAAGAAAACCTAGAAAAGGTAAACATAAAAATGAAAGAAACATTACAGGAATTAAAACCTGAAATAGAAGCAATAAAAAAGGCATAAATGAGGCAAAGATGGAAATAGAAAATCTGAAGAAAAGAGCTGTAACTACAGATATAAGCATAACAAACAGAATCCAAGAGATAAAAGAGAGAATCTCTAAAGTAGAAGACTCAGAGACTCAGTAGTGGAAATAGATACATCAGTAAAAGAAAATACTAAAGCAAAAAAAAGCCATAACATAAAATGTTCAGAAAATCTAACACACCATGAAAAGACCTAAGCTGGTAATAAAAAAAAAAAAAAAAAAAAAAAAAAAAAAAAAAAAAAAAAAAAAAAAAAAAAAAAAAAAAAAAAAAAAAAAAAAAAAAAAAAAAAAAAAAGAAAGAAAAAGGAGAAGAATAGAATACCAGCTCAAAGGTACAGATAATGTATCCAATAAAATCATAGAAGAAAACTATCCTAACTTAAAAAAGGAAATGCTTATGAAGATACAGGAAGCTTCCAGAAAACCAAATAGATATGAAACCCAAAAAAGTCCACTCACCACATAATAATCAAGCCACAATACACAGAACAAAGAAAAAATTTTTAATTATTTTATTATTGTTATGAATAAAGAAGTCTCATTTTTTTATCCATGTATATCCTTATTCAAGGTCCCTTACCCCTCCCAACATATCAAGTCATTCTCTCTTCTCCACATCTCCCCATCCTCCCCATGGGCAGATGGTCCCAAGAGCCCAAGGTCCAAATATTGCTTAGTTCAGCCTCCACTTCTTGCAAATCCAGTTTTCTTGCCCCAACCTCAAGACTGAGTCAGGTGTTCCTCTAGTGGGAGTGGGATCCAAGGAGTGAGTCCAAGGTGTTTCTGATCCCAAGGTGTTTAGTGGTTGTGGTTTGCAGCTTGGGCATACATTGCTTTTGTTGTTTGTTTGTTTGTTTAGAGTCCATTAATGAGTGAGTACATTGCCTGCTTATCTTTCTGGGTTTGTGATACCTCGCTCAGGAGGATATTCTCCAAATCCATCAATTTGCCTGCAAATTTTTTTCTTGCTGCTGAGTAGTACTCCATTGTGTAGATTTTCCACAGTTTGTTAATCCATTCTTCAGTTGATGGGCATCTAGTTTGTTTCCAGGATCTTGCTATTACAAATAATGCTGCTATGAACATAGTTGAGCTAATGCATTTGGAGTGTGAATGTGCATCTTTAGGGTACACACCCAGAAGTGGTATTGCTGGGTCCTTGGGGAGATTGACTCTCAGTTGTCTGAGAAACTGCCATACTGCATTTCAAAGTAGCTAACAAGCTCACATTCCCACCAACAATGGAGGAGTATTCCCCTTGCTCCGCATCCTCTCCAGCATAGGCTGTCATCTGTGTCTTTTCTCTTAGTCAATCTGACAGGTGTCAGTTGGTATCTCAAAGTTGTTTTGATATGTATTTACCTGATGGCTAAAGATAATAAGCCTTTTTTCAGGTGCCTTTTAGCCATTAATAATTCTTTTGCTGAGAATCCCCTTTTTAGATCTTAGACCCATTTTTTGATTGGGTTATTCAAGGTTTTGGGTTCTAGATTCTTGAGTTCTTTATATATCTTAGAGATCTGTCCTCTATCCCTTGTACTAAAAAATGAAAATAATCCTTTGTAATATATCGGACCATCAGGGCCTAAAGTTAGAGTTCAACAACATCAAAAATCAAACAAAGAATACCAACTCTTGGAAACTAAATATCATTCAGCTGAACCACCACTGGGTCAAGGAAGAAATTAATAAAGAAATCAAAGTCTTCCTAGAATTTAATGAAAATTAATGTACAATGTTAATGTACAAACTTAATGGAGAAAAATTCAAAGCAATTCCAATAAAATCAGGAACTGGATAAGGATGTCCTCTCTTGAAGTTTTAGCTAAAGCAATAAGAGAACGAAAGGAGATTAAGGGAATACAAATTGGAAAAGTAGAAGTGAAACTATCTTTATTTGTAGATGATATGATTGTATACATTAGTGACCCACAAAATTCTTCCAAGGAACAGCTACGGCTGATAAACATCTTCAGCAATGTAGTAGGACACAAGATTAACTCAAATAAATCAGTAGCCCTTCTATAAACTAAAGATAGAAGGGCTGAAAAAGAAATAAGGAAAACATTACCATTTATAATAGCTGCAAATATTATTAAATACCTTCGAGTAACTATAACCAAAGAAGTAACAGACCTATTTGACAAAAATTTTAAATCACTGAAGAAAGAAATTGAAGAGGATATTAGAAACTGGAACGCTGGGGGCTGGAGAGATGGCTCAGTGGTTAAGAGCACCGTCTGCTCTTCCAGAGGACCCGGGTTCGATTCCCAGCACCCACATGGCAGCTAACAACTGTCTGTAGTTCCAGGCAAACACCAAGGCAAATAAATAAATAAATAAATAAAGTTTAAAAAAAAAAAAAAAGAAACTGGAACGCTCTCCCATGTTCCTGGATAAGTAGGATCAACATTGCAAATTGGCAATTCTACCAAAGGCAATCTATAGATTCAATGCACTGCCCATCAAAATCACAACACAATATTTTTTGGACCTTGAAAGAACAAAACTCTGGACTGGGTCTGCCAAAACAATTTTGCTCAACAAAAGAAACTCAGGAGGCATCAACATCCCTGACTTCAAGTATACTATAGAGCTACAGTAATAAAAACAGCCTGTTACTGACATAAAATCAGACTTATGGAAAAATGGAATCGAATTGAGGATCCAGATATTAACCCCAAAACCTATGAACACCTGATCTTCGACAAAGAGGCTCAAAATATTCAATAGAAAAAAGATATTATCTTTAATGAATGTTGTTGGCATAGCTGGTTAGTAGTGTGTAGAAAAATGCAAATAGATCCAAGCCTGTCACACTGCACAAAACTCAAATCCAAGTGGATCAAAGACCTCAACATAAACCCAGCCACTTTGAACTTGATAGAAAAGAAAGTGGGTTTGTGAAACCTTGCTCAGGGGGATATTCTCCAAATCCAATCATTTGCCTGCAAATTTTAGGATATCATATATATATATATATATATATATATTTTTTTTTTTACTGCTGCCAGGGGATGTTCTCACTCATTAGTAGACTCTAATCAAACAAACAAACAAAGAAACAAGTAAAAAGCAAAGCATGCCCAAGTTGCAAACCACAACCACTGAACAGCTTAGAATCAGAAACACCTTGGACTGACTCCTTGGATCCCACTCTCCCTAGAGGTACACCTGACTCAGTCTTGAGGTTGCTGGGAGAAAACTGGATCTGCCTGGAGTGCAGGCTGAACTCAGCAATATTGGGACAGTGGGACCTTGAGACTGCCTGCCACCTCCCCATGGAGGGGATGGGGAGATGTGGAGAAGAGAAAATGACCTGATGTGGTGGGAGGGGTAAGGGACCTTGAATAAGGATACACAAGGATAGAAAGTGTGACTTCTGTGTTCATAATAATAATTATAAAAAAAAGAGAAAAAATGCCTCCATAAGATCTGTCAGAGGTGAATCTTCTTAATTAGTGATTGGTGGGGAGGAGCCCATCTCACTGTGGGTGATATCTTTGGGTTCTATAAGAAAGCAGGATTAGCAAGCCATGAGGACAAGCCACACCCTCTATGGCCTTTGCATCAGCTCTGGCTTACAGGTTCCTGCCCTTTGTTGAATTGCTGTTCTGGCTTCCTTCAATGATGAACAGCATTATGGAAGTTTAAGCCTAATAAACCCTTTCTTCCCCTACCCCCGCAAATAAAAAAAGAAAAGAAAGTGGGAAATACCCTCCAGTGAATTGGCACAGGTGACCACTTCCTAAATATAACACCAGTGGCACAGACACTAAGAACAAGAATCAACACATGGAACCACATGGAACTGGGAAGTTTCTGTAAAGCCAAGGACACTGTGAATAGGACAAAACAGTAGCCTACGGAATGGGAAAAGATTTTCACCAACCCTACAAGTGATATAGGACTGATCTCTAAAATATATAATGAACTCAAGAAACTAGAGCCCAAACCTTGAATAACCCAACCAAAAAATGAGGTTTAGAATTAAAAAGGGGATTCTCAGCAGAAGAATTATGAATGGCTGAAAGGCACTTGAAATAGTGCTCAACTTCTTTAGCCATCAGAGAAATACAAATCAAAACAACTTTGAGATACCACCTGACACCTGTCAGATTGGCTATGATAAAAGTCACAGATGACTGCCTATGCTGGAGAGGTTGTGTATCATGGGGAACACTCCTTCATTATTGTTGGGAGTGTAAGCTTGTAAGGCCACTCTGTAATGCAGTATGGTGGTTTCTCAGAAAACTCGGAACCAATCTCCCCAAGGATCCAGCAATACTACTTCTAGGTGTATACCTGAAAGATGCACACTTGCTCTCCAAAGGCCTTAGCTTAACAATGTTTACAGCATCATTATTCATAATAGCAAGAACCTGGTAGCAACCTAGATGCCTCTCAACTGAAGAATGGATTAACAAACTGTAGCACATCTACACAATGGAGTACTACTCAGCAGTGAGAAGTAATGATATCCCAAAATTTGCAGGCAAATGGATGGATTTGGAGAATATCTTCCTGAGGGAGGTATCTCAAACCCAGAAAGATAAGCAGGGGATATACTCACTCATTAGTGGACTCTAAACAAAAAGCAAAAAAGCCAAGCATGTCCAAGCTGCAAACCACAATCCCGGAACAGCTTTGGATTGGAAACACCTGAGAGTGGCAACTTGTATCCCATTCCCTCTAGAGGAACACCTGACTCAGTATTGATGTTGGGGTGAGGAAACTGGATCTGCCAGGAGTGGATGCTAAACTGAGCAATATTGGGACCTTAGGACCTCCTGCCCCTGCTGGAGAGGATATGGGGAGATGTGGAGAATGGAGAGCGACTGAAGGGTGTATGAGGGGGAAGAGACCTTGAATAAGGATATACATGGATAGAAAATGTGACTTTATTCATAATAAAAAAGAAAAAAAATGATGAAACAGAAACAAAAGAATTAGAGTGATCTATAGTAATGACCGAAAAAAAAAGAAAGAAAATAGCAACATTCTAATTGTATCTATGGCCATTTTTGAATATTGGTTTCTCAATCTGAAAAAAGATTATTCTTGCGTGACATAAGTAAATACTACTTTGATGCAACTTGGCAACATTAAGCATCACAAAGCAGGTCCAAGATACTTCAATTCATAGATGTGTACTGAAGTTATGGTCCATATCTATAGGATAGAAGGGTGAAATTTACAATATGTTGAAACTTGGTTCTTTTGTCTTTCTATCATGCTGAAGAAAGGCACAACATACATCAAGAGAGAAATGTCCTTTCTAGGGATTTTGGTTCACTAACAGCACAGTTCTAAGTGTTTATTCTCTTTATAAATATCAGCTAGAGACTATTATATAACAAAAACAGGAAAAATTTCTCCAAAAAAATGACACAAATTACAGCCTGTGCTGGAGAGATTGGGGAGCAGGGGGAGCACTCCTCCATTGTTGGTGGGAGTGTAAGCTTGCTCAGCCGCTCTGGAATGCAGTATGGCAGTTTCTCAGAAAACTGGGGCTCAATCTCCCCAAGGATCCAGCAATACCACTTGTGGGCATACACCCTAAATATGCACATTTGCAGTCCAAAGGCATTAGCTCAACTATTTTCATAGCAGCATTATTCATAATAGCAAGAACCTGATAACAAACTAGATGCCCCTCAACTGAAAAATGAATTAACCAATTGTGGTACATCTACACAATGGAGTACTACTCAGCAGGCAGAGAAAATATCATAAAATTTGCAGGCAAATTGATGGATTTGGAGAATATCCTCCTGAGTGCGGTATCACAAACCCGGAAAGATAAGCAGGGGATGTATTCACTCATTAATGGACTCTAAACAAAAAAGCAAAATAAAAGCATATCCAAGCTGCAAACCACAAACACTGAACAGCTTGGGAGCTGAAAGACCTTGGACTGGCACCTTGGATCCCATTCACCCCATCAGTACACCTGACCCAATCTTGATGTTGGGGTGAGGAAAGGTAATCTGCCAGAAGTGGATGCTGAACTAAGCCATATTGGGATCTTGGGACCTCCTACCCTTGCTGGGGAGGAAATAAAGTAATGTGGAGAAGAGAGAGTGACTGAAAGGGGTGGGAGGTGGAAGAGATATACATGGATAAAATTATGACTTTATTTATAATAATAAAAAAATTCAGTCAAGATTAATCTCAATTCCAAACCAATCTATTTCAAATACAACAGTGCCCACCCATGTAAAAGAAATACTATGAAAGCTTAAAGAAAACATCCAGCCCCATACAGTAAGCATGGGAGTCCTAAACACCCCAATGTCACCAACGGTCTGTTCTACCAGACAGAAACTAAACAATGAGCATAAGGGATCTAAGACATGTTTTGATTCAAATGGACTTAACAGATTATACATATGTAAAACTTTCTACCCAAACACAAAAGAATGTACCTTTTTCTCAGCACCCCATGGTACTTGTCTGTTTTTAACTCTTTTAAATGAGGCACCATTTATTTAAAATTATTTGAATTAAAATTTTTAATAAAAACATAAAATGGATATCATTCAGGTATACAACCACCTTGGACTGGCTCCTTGGAGCCCATTCCCTCCAGAGGAACACCTGACCCAGTCTGGATATTAGGATGAGGAAATCAGACTTGCTTGGAGTGGATGCTGAACTAAGCCACCTTGGGTCCTTGGGACTTGTTGCTCTTGTTGGGGAGGAGATAAGGAGATGAGGAGAAGAGAGAGTAACTGGGAGGGGCAGGAGGAGGTAGGGAGTTTGAGCAAAGGGATACATGGATAAAAAGGGAGAATTTATTAAAAAATAAATTTAAAAAAATACAAAGAACTTTACAAATAATACATTGGGTTAAACTTAACCAAAGGAATGTCAGCCTCTATATTTTAACTGCAAGGGAGCTGTGTTTAATTGTTCTTGAGTTTTAAATCAATTTCTCTTTGCATAAGATATCATAACATGTATTTTTATTAAAAGCAAATATAGGCTTAAGTACTATCAAGTACCTGAACTACTAGTTATGTGGGGCTCTCTTCTCATGATATTATCTTTATTTTTTCATTAGTATAATACTGTAATAGACATAATTTGGATCTCTGTTCTTAGTGGCAGAGTATTCCGTTCACTATTTTCACCATTCTAATGTTATAATATGTTTGCTTAAGGATATTCATGCATTAAATAACAAATAAATTTATCTAAATTATCAGAAAGCAATGCCACTCATGATTTCCTGTTCTTAAAAAATTCAAAAGTAGAGATATCATAACACACCCAAGAATAAAATGATATTAGGAATTTTGAGTGCTACTGAGAAAACTCCAAGAAAAAAAATGCATAAGTCTTAAGGCTTCAGTTTCTTCAAAACACAGAATTGTTTTTAAATGCATTTTGTGTCTCTCCCAAGTATAGCAGATAAAAGTAAATTTACATACAATTTTTGATGAAGACCGACAATTTACACTGAAGAAGAAACAAATTCTCCAATAAATGATGCTGCGGAAAATGGATATTTACATGTAGGAGAATATTCTTTTTTTCACACTCCACAAAAATTCCAAATGGACAAAAGATCTAAATATAACATCTAAAACTCTAAAATGGTTATAGAAAAAAAATCAAGGAAATACTTCCAAGACATAGGCATAGTAAAGGACTGTCTTAATAAAACTCCACCTTCTCAAGTAACAATGTCAATAATTTACAAATAAGAAAAATGCTTTACACAGCAAATAAAACTAGAAATGGAGTGAAATGACATGACTAAATTAGAGAAAAGCTTTGCTAAAATCATATCTGACAGAGGAGACTCTCTAGAATATACCAAGAACTAATATATATATTAATAATAAATCAAGTAACATAGTCAATAAGAGGTCTAGTGAAATATATATAATTCTTATTATCACTAAATAAATAATGCCATTAGTCACCATAGAAATGCCAATCAAAAATACATTAAGATCCACTCAGAATGAAAATCGATATATAATAATTACTACTTTAGGCACGTACAAAATGAAACACTTGTACACTGTTTGTAGGAATGTAAAATAGTACACCCAACATATAATGGTTTTTCAATAAAAAATTATCAACAAATTTTTCATATTACTCAGCTATTCCTTTCTAAATACATGAAATATACAGAACAACAAATAAATTGGATCAGAAAAGAAATTCCCATAGCACATAATTATCAAAATACTTGAGGTTCAGAAAGAAGGAAGAATAACAAATGTAGCAATCAAAAAAACATATAACATATAAAAGCAGACAAACAATAGGATGACATGTTGTTTCCCACTGGAGAGACTTGGTCAGATGTTCTAGAAACTCAAAAGACCACAGATTCCATTCCATATTACTCTACTCCATAAAAGTATCAATCACATTATATAGAGGAATAAGCTATTATAAAATAAATTTTAATTCTTATTCATAACTTGAGCTATACAGTACACCCAGAAGAAAACATTTACCGAAAGAGGTTAACCATACCCAAGAAAACAAAACTAACAAAAAATTCTAGACCAAGAAATCAGAAGAAGAAAAACAAACACACATACACATTCACAACAAAGTAATAGTTATTTTGGTTGCTAATTTTGGGAGCTGCCAACTGGCTCCCTAATATAGACATGAATATAGACATGGAGACTTATTTATTTTAAATGTACAACTTTAGCTTAGGCTTGTCTTTTGTAGTGGGAGATAAGGAGATGGGAAGAAGAGAGAGTGACTGGGAGCGGCAGGGAAGGGAAAGGAGTTTGAACAAGCGTATACACGGATTAAAAGATGAGACTTTATTCATAATAAAAAAAAGATACTATCAGAAAATAATTGTCCCATCTACTGGTTTAATAAAAATGCCGATTGGCTGAAGGCAGACAGGAAGTATATGTAGGGATGGATACCAGAATAAGAAAACTCTGGGAATAGGAAGAGCAAAGCAAAGATGCCAGTGAGACATCAGGGGAGAAGCCAACAAATGCCGAGGATTACTGTGCTTCTCTGAGAAAAGGTACTGAGCTGCGTGGCTGAACACAATAATAATCATGGGTTAGTTTAAGAATTTCTAATTAGCAAGCTATATGCCTTGGTGGTAGGCCAATCAGTATAAAATTAATATAACCATCTGTGTGTTTCTGTGGGACAGTGGGTCAGAACCTCAGAGCTAGGGTAGAAAGGCCAGATCAGAAACATAATACTACAGTCTTACCATCTATTTACGTTAACTTATTTCTATTTATTTATATTTTTGCCTTGGGGCTTTCTTCCTTGTTACATTCTATATATCCTTTTCTTTTTTCTTTTTTTTTTTCTAATGTGACTCATTATGAAGATACTATTTTATTTTATTTTTAAAGTGTATTTTATTTTTCTATTAGTATATGAAGTGACAGGTTTCCTTATGACATTTTTTTATTCATTTAAAAGATTCAATGTCTGGCTGACCCCTTGCATCTCCTTGTCATCTCCTTTTTATTCCTCCTCTTCTTTTTTTATGTTTTCAGGTTTTATTTTCATACCTCTATCTAGAGTGAGTCATAATTTAAAGAAAAAATTATGTTTTGTACACATTTCAAATTTAAATGATGCCAGAATACAAAAGAAAAGCTTGGAAAGCCCAATCTTCTTTTTACCCCTAGTGTCTATTTTAATACAGTTTTAGAAAATTAAAGATCTAATATTTTTCCTTTTTTTTCTCTCAATTTGGACTTTAATGAAGGCAGGAAAAGTTTTAAAAGAAAGGAAAAAAAAAAAAAACCTTCCACTGTTTCCAAACTTTTAAAGTCATGAATAAGGCTGAGGAAAATTGCTAAGTTGGAAATTTACATTCTTCTTCTCTCAATTGGAAGATGACTCAAGAAGCAGATACCAACACAAACTGAGACACTCAGGAATTCGCCACCAAGATGGGCAAACATTGAACACAATGTGACAACAGCTTTTGACTAGAGTTTAAGAATCACTATGGATGACTCTGTCTTCCTCTCTTTTGAATAGAGATGCCCTCTGCAGTTTTAGCATACTTTACCACTGTGCATTGAAGACATAGAGAAAAGAAAACTTTTTCCACGTCGATCTTCATCAAAACGAAGTATTCCAGGGAGATATGTTTGCCTTTGGGAGTCCGTGCATAGCCAGTTTTGAGCTAGACCTTTCTAGAAGTGAGTTTGAAATAAAAGGCTGTCAGATGCCATTCAATGTGATTATATGTGGGTTTTTTTATTCTTTTATTTCCTTCTTCTTTATTTATTTTGTATTTATCAAGAAAAACAGTAAAGTGAATTTAAAATGCTGATAAGTTAACAATAACTATAAAGAAGATAAAAATCATAAGCATGAATTATCAAGGGTGATAATGCAAATAAGATTGCTACACATATATTTACTTTGTGTTCGGCTTTCCCTCTGAATTTTTTTTTCATCCCTGTATATCCTTATTCAAGGTCCTTTCCCCCTCCCGCCACATCAGGTCATTTATTTTTCTCCACAACTCATCATCCCCTCCCTGGGCAGGGAGCAGAGGGTCCTATGGTCCCACTGACCCAATAATGCTTAGATCAGTCTCCACTCCTGGAAAAACCAGTTTTGTCCCCGGTCCCTCAAGAATGAGTCAGGTATTCCTATAGTTGGAGTGGGATCAGAATGGTCAGTCCAGGGTATTTCTGATCCCAAGCTGTTCAGTGGTTGTGGTTTGCTTCTTGGGCAAGCTTGGCTTTTTTGTTTGTTTGTTTGTTAGTTTGTTTAGAGACCACTGATGAGTGAGTATATCCCCTGCTTATCTTTCTGAGTTTGTGATACTTCGCTCAGGAGGATATTCTCCAAATCCATTCATTTGGCTGCGAATTTTAAGATATCATTTTTTCTTACTGCTGAGTAGTGTTCCATTGTGTAGATGTACCACAGTTTGTTAATCCATTCTTCAGGTGAGGGACATATAGGTTGTTTCCAGGTTCTTGCTATTACAAATAATGCTGCTATGAACATAGTTGACCTTTCGAGTGTGACTGTGCCTCTTTAGGGTATACACCCAGAAGTGGTATTGCTGGGGCCTTGGGGAGATTGATCCTCAATTTTCTGAAAAATCGCCATATTGCATTCCAAAGTGACTGAACATGCTTACACACCCACCAACAATGGAGGAGTGTTCCCCTTGCTCCACATCCTCTCCAACATTGGTTGTCATCTGTACCTTTTATCTTAGCCAATCTAACAGGTGTTAGGTGGTATCTAAAAGTTATTTTGATTTGCATTTCTCTGATGGCTAAAGATGATGAGCATTTTTTCAGGTGCCTTTCAGCGATTCGTATTTCTTCTGCTGAGAATTCCCTTTTTAGATCTGTAACCCATTTTTTGATAGGGTTATTCAAGATTTTTGGGCTCTAGATTCTTGAGCTCTTTACATATCTTAGAGATCAGTCCTCAATCACTTGTAGGGTTGGTAAAAATCTTTTCCCATTCTGAAGGCTGTCGTTTTGACCTATTGAGAGTGTCCTTGGCTTTGCAGAAGCTTCCTAGCTTCAGGAGATCCCACTTATTGATTGTTGGTCTTAGTGTCTGTGCCACTGGTGTTATATTTAGGAAGTGGTTGCCTGTGGCAATTCGTAGAAGTGTATTTCCCACTTTGTTTTCTATCAAGTTCAAAGTGGCTGAGTTTAAGTTTAAGTCTTTATTCCACTTGGATTTGAGTTTTGTGCAAGGTGACAGGCTCAGATCTATTTGCATTTTTCTACACACTTCCATCTAGCTATGCCAACACCATTTGTTAAATATACTATCTTTTTTCCATTTAATGTTTTGAGCCTCTTTGTCAAAGATCAGGTGTTCATAGTTTTTGGGTTAATGTCTGGATACTCAGTTTTATTCCATTGATCCACAAGTCTGTTTTTATGCAGTGTCAAGCTGTTTTTTATTACCGTAGCTCTATAGTATAGCTTGAAGTCAGGGATGGTGATACCTCCTGAGGTTCTTTTGTTGAGTAAGATTGTTTTGGCAATTCTGGCTTTCCTGTTATTCCAAATGAAATTGAGTATTGTTCTTTCAAGGTCGTAAAAATATTGTGTTGGGATTTTGATGAGCAGTGCATTTACAGTTTTTAGTATGTTAAACCAGCCCTGCATTTCTGGGATGAAGCCTACTTGGTTGTGGTGGGTGATGTCTTTTATACATTGTTGTATACGGTTTGCCAAAATTTTGTTGAGAATTTTCGCATCAATATTCATGAGGGAAATTGGTCTGTAATTCTCCTTCTTTGTTGTATGTTTGAGTGGCTTGGGTATTAGGGTAATTGTGGCCTCATAAAAGGAATTTCGCAGTATTCCTTCAGTTTCTACTGTGTGAAATAGTTTGAGGAGTAAAGGTAGTAATTCTTCTTTGAATGTCTGGTAGAATTTGGCACTAAAACCATCTGGACCAGGGCTTTTATTTTTGGGGAGGTTTTTATTGCAATCTTCAATTTCCTTAAGGGTTATAAGCCTGTTTAGGTAATTAATCTGATCTTCATTTAATTTTGGTAGATGGTACCTGTCCAGAAAGCTGTCCATTTCTTCTAGGTTTTCCATTCTTGTGGAATACAGATAATCAAAATATGATCTGATAATTCTCTGTATTTCCTGGGGGTCTGTTTTTATGTCCTCCTTTTCATTACTGATTTTGTTGATTTGAACACTCTGTTTTTTGATTAGATTGGCTAAGAGCTTATATATCTTGTTAACGTTCTCAAAGAACCAACTCTTAGATTTGTTGATTCTTTGTATTGTTCTTCTTGTTTCAATTGTATTGATTTCAGCTCTAAGTTTGATTATTTCCTCTCATCTACTCATTCTAGGTGACTTTGCTTCTAATTGTTCTAAGGCTTTCAGCTGTGCTGTTAGGTCTCTAGTGTGGGATTTCTCTAGGTTTTCATATAGGCATGTAGCGCTATGAATTTTCCTCTTAAGACTGTTTTCATTTTGTCCCACAAGTTTGGATATGTTGTGGATTTATTTTCATTAAATTCTAGGAAGGCTTTGTTTTTTTTCTTAATTTCTTCCTTGACCCAGAGATGGTTCAGCTAATTGATGTTTAGTTTCCATGAGTTGATAGGCTTTCTTTGGGTTTTGATGTTGTTGAACTCTAACTTTAGGCCCTGGTGGTCTCATATGTTACAAGGGATTATTTCCATTTTTTTGTATCTGTTGATATTTGCTTTATGACCAATTCTGTGGTCAATTTGGAGAAAGTTCCATGAGTAGCTGAGAAATATGTGTATTCCTTTGCGTTTGGGTAGAAGCTTCTGTAGATATCAATTAAATCCTTTTGCATCATTACCTCTGTTAGACTCCTTAGTTCTTTGTTGAGTCTCTGTCTGGTTGATCTATCCAGGGTTGAAAGTGGGATATTGAAGTCTCCCACTATTAGGGTGTAGGAATTGATGTGGGTTTCGATCTTTAGCAGTGTTTCTTTTACATAAGTAGGTGCCCTTATATTAAGGGCATAAATATTTAAGATTGAAATCTCCAATTGACCAATTTTTCCTATGATGAATAAGTAGTGACCATCTTGATCCCTTTTAATTGCTTTTAGCTTTATGTCTACTTTGTTAGTTATTAGGATTGCAACCCCTGCTTGTTTCTTAGGACCGTTTGACTGGAAAATCTTTTCCCAACCCTTTATTCTAAGCCTGTGTCTGTCTTTGTGGTTGAGGTGTGTTTCTTGTATGCAACAGAAGAATGGCTTTTGTTGTTGCATCCAAATTGTTAGTGTGTGACATTTTATAGTAGAGTTGAGACCATTGATATTAAGGGAAATTAGTGACCACTGATTGACATTTCCTGCCATTTTTTGTGGTAACTTGTTTGTATTTTCTTTGTCTGGAGAATTCTTCTTTGGAATTATTGATTGTTTGTGATTTCATTGGTGTATCTGGGGTCCTTAAGTTGAAGTTTTCCCTCTAATACTCTCTGTAGTGCTGGATTGGTAGATAGGTTTTGTTTCAGTCTGACTTTGTCCTGAAATACCTTGTTTACTCCATCTATGGTGATTGATAATTTTGCAGGGTATAGTATTCTAGTTTGGCAGCCATGCTCTTTTAGCATCTGTATAACTTCTGACCAAGCCCTTCTAGCTTTCATCGTTTCCATTGAATAGTTAGGTGTTATTCTGATGGGTCTGCCTTTATATGTGAGTTGGCCCTTTTCTTTTGCAGCTCTTAAATTTTTTTCTTTGTTCTGTATGTTTTGTGTCTTGATTATAATGTGATGCGCTGACTTTTTGTTGGAATCATAGCTATTTGGTGTTCTGTAAGCTTCTTGTATCTTTATAGGCATTTCCTTCTTCAGGTTAGGGAAGTTTTCTTCTATGATTTTATTGAAAACATTATCTGTGCCTTTGAGTTGGTATTCTTCTCCTTCTTCTATTCCTATTATTCTCAAATTAGGCCTTTTCATGGTGTCCCAGATTCCCTTAACATTCTGAGTTATGGCTTTTTTAGTTTTACTATTTTCTTTGACTGATATATCTATTTGAGCTGCTGAGTCTTCCACTTCAGAGATTCTATCTTCCATCTCTTGAACTCTGTTTGTTATGCTTGTATCTGTGGTTCCAGCTTTTTTCTTCGGATTTTCTATTTCCATCTTTGCCTCATTTTGTGCCATTTTTATTGCTTCCATTTCAGCTTTAGTTCCTGGCATGTTTCTTTCATAGATTTGTTCATCTCTTCCAATTTTTTTTATTTTCTTCTATTTCTTGAAGGCTATTTTTAATAACTTTGAGGGCTTTGATGATCATCAAAAAGGACTTTTTGGTGTTGCTTCCTTCTGTTTCCTCTTCATTGCTCATTTCACGTCTTGTATTTGTAAGATCGCCACTTTTTTCTGGAGTTACCTTCTTGTTCCTTGTATTATTATGTAAGTTTTGCACTGATGTTTGCCCGTGGCTTCAGTGGTTCACAAATAGATGGCTCCTGGTCAGTTGTGGCACTCGGTCTTATGCACCTCCTGTCACCTCTCTGGGCAGGATCTGAGTCTGTCCTTCAGTGACCCCTGTCCTTATCTGTTTGCTCAGTTGGAGGTGGAGTGGGGAGCTGTGTAAATTCCCTCAGCAACAGCTGTGGGTATGGTGAAAGGCAGACTTTATCTGCACCTGCTACAGAGTGTGCTGTCACTCACTCTCCAGACAGCACCGGTCCTGAAAGGGGAACTGGAACCAATGGAAGCTCAACTCTCCCTCCCTGGCTGGGATATTGGTGCTTCAGCCTGGTGATCCCTCCTCACCTTGGGCGTGGTCTGAGTCTTTCCTTCAGGGACCCCAGTTGTTATCTGTTCACTCAGTTGGAGGTGGAGCTGGGTAGCCTTGCAAATTTCCTCAGCAGCAGCTGTGGGTGTGGTGACAGGCAGACTTTATCTGTGCCTGCTACAGAGTGCGCTGGGACTCATTTTGCAGACAGCACCCGGTGCCCTATTCCTCCTCTTCTTAAGCCTAATTTTTTTTCTGCTAATTGTTTTTTCTGCCTGGAAGTTCTAACTATAGTTCCTGCTTAGATATTTTTCACACAGCATTTTATTAAACCAATTATATGGCTTGGGCAACAGAAGTAAATCAACAACAAATCTTTACATAAGTAATCAAATATTTCACAACATAAACAACTGCAATACATTCTTAAATAATTAAACAAATACAATACATCTTTACACAGTTAAACACATAATTCATCACAGGAATCAGTAAACACTGCTCATTGAAAACATTCAATAGTAATGATCTTGATTTTTCAATAAAAAGGCACAGGCTAACTGAGTAGATTCCAAAACTTGATTCACCCTTGTTTTGCATCCAAGAAACAAGGTTTACAATCAAAGATAGATAACACCTCAGGGTAAAATTATGTTAAAGGTATTTTAGACACATAAAACCAAGTAACAATCCACTGTAGTAATTTTCATAAATCACACAGTAAACTTTAAATTAAAACTAATCAGAGGGAATAAGAAAGTACATCAAATAGTCTTCAAAAGTAAAAAAAAATATTCTACCAAGAGAATATTGAATTCTAAATATTTATTTACCACACAAATTATGCAAGAAACACTGCTTCAGCTAAAATCACATATTCATGACCACTGATAGCAGGCGACCTCATTACTAAACCCTCCAAATTAGGCAGGTCATCCAGAAAGAAAACAAACAGAGAAATACTGAAGTTCATAACATCATATCTCAAATGGACTTAACAGATATTTACAAAATATTTTACATGAACAAAAACTAATAATCCTTGTTGGCAACAGCTCCTGAAAATTTCACAAAAATTAATCACAAACGTGGACACTAAACAAGTCTCAACAGATATAAAAAAATTAAAACAACTCTCTGGATACTGTATGACCACCACATGTTAAGGCTGGTTATCAACTAAAATAGAAACAACAGAAAGTTTAAAAGCTCATGAAAACTAAATATAACACCAGAAGCACAGACACTAAGAACAACAATAAGTAAGTGGGACCTGCTGAAACTGAGAAGCTTCTGTAAGGCAAGGACACAGTCAATAGGACAAAACAACAGCCTACAGAATGGAAAAAGATTTTCACAAATCCTACAAGTGACAGAGGATTGATCTCTAAAATATATAGAGAACTCAAGAAACTAGAATCCAAAGCCCTAAGTAACCAAATTAAAAACTGATGTTCAGAATTTAAAAGGGAATTCTCAGCAGAAGAATTACAGATGGCTGAAAGACACTTGACAAAGTGCTGGACATCTTTAGCCATCAGAGAAATGCAAATCAAAACAACTTTGATATATCACCTTATACCTGTCAAAATGTCTAAGATTAAAGACACAAATGACAGCTTATGCTGAAGAGGTTGCAGAGCAAGGGGAATATTCCTCCATTGTTGGTGGCAGTGTAAGCTTGTTCAGTCACTCTGGAATGCAGAATCAATCTCCCCAAGGACTCAGCAATACCACTATGAGGCATATACCCTAAAGATGCACATTCACAGCCCAAAAGCATTAGCTCAAATATGTTCATAGCAGCATTATTTGTAATAGCAAGAACCTGGAAACAGCCTAGATGCCCCTCAACTGAAGGATGCATTTCAAACAGTGGTACATCTACACAATGGAGTACTACTCAGCAGTAAGAAAAATTATATCCTAAAATTTGCAGGCAAATGGATAGATTTGGAGAATATCCTCCTGAGCAAGGTCTCACAAACTCAGAAAGATAAGCAGGAGATGTAGTCACTCATTAGGTGATTCTAGACAAAAAAGCAAAATTCAAAGCATGTCCAAGCTGCAATTCACAACTTCTGAAGAGCCTGAGATCTGAAGCACCTTGGACTGGCATCTTGGAGCCCATTCCCTCCAGAGGAACACCTGACTGAGTCTTAATATTAGGAAGAGGAAATCAGACTTGCCTGCAATGGATGCTGAACTAAGCCACCTGGGACAATGGGACCTGCTGCCCTTGCTGGGGAAGAGATATGGAGATGGATAGAAGAGAGAGTGACTAGGAGGGGTAGAATGGGGAAGGGACTCTGAAAAGGGGATACATAGATAAAAAATGAGACTTCATTCAAAAATAAATAGAAAATTAAGAAAGAAAATATATTGAAAGTCCAAAAAATTGGGTCAAGAAAACATTTAAATTGCTTTAGATATAAATAATAAAAAAGTGCAAATCTATGGAACCTAATGAAGGTGGTTCTGAGAAGCAAATTATTAGCACTGTGTCAACATAAAACAAAGCAAAAATAATTATAAAATAACAACACACTAACACAAGGTATAAAAACGCCACACCAGTAACATCTAGCCCACCTGAAAAGAGTAAGAAAAAAGTCAGGAAATACAAGGTAAAATGAATATTCGTCAAGAAATAAACAAACTGAGGTCTGAAGTCAATAGAGAAGACACAGACAAAGCAATATAAAAATTAATGAAATGAAGGTCTGGTTCTTTGAGAAATTCAGAAAAACTGATAAACTCATAATCAAGTTAACTAAAAGATAAAGAAGATCCAATGAAGAGATAACAACAAACACTGGGGAAATACAGATGTTAACAAGGGCATGCTTTTGAAATATTTTCTTCATAAAATTTGATGAAGAAACTGATATTTTTTATGTAAATGCATGCCAAAGATTCATCAAACAACTTAAATATACCTGTAAATTCTCTTAAAATAAAAGAAATAATTAATTATTTCCCAACGCCTGCAAAAGTAAAATTCTCAGAGCAAATGTATTCAATGTAAAATTCTACCAGATTTTCAAAGATGTAATGACAATAGTTCTTTTTTATTATTATGAATAAAGTCATATTTTTATCCATGTATCCCCTTGTTCAGACTCCTTTCCCCCTTCTGCCCCTCCCCATATGCTTCAAAATAGAAACAGAATGTAGATTGTTTAATTCATTTTATGAGACCACAGTTATCCTAATACCTAAATCACATAAATACTCAAAAAATGGAGAGATATATATGGTTTGGATTTAAATACAAAACTTTTCATTAAATATATTAGCAAGCTCTACTCAAGAAAAAAAAAAGATCTTTCAACATGATCATGTAGGATTTATTATTTAGAAGCAGAAATGCTTTAACAACTTTAATATATAAATATAATGTACCATATGAACAGACTTGAAGATTAAAACCATATGACCACCATATTAGGTTATGAAAAGGTTTGTGGCAAGATCTAATGCCACTTCCTAATAAAAGTTCAAGAGAGACTAGTTATACAAAGGATATAGCTCACCATAATTAAGACAATTACAGCAAACCCATTGCAAACAGCAAACTAAATGAAAACTCCAAAACATTTTCACTAAAGTCAAGAATAACACAGGGAGGTTCATCTCTCCATATCTATTCAGTATAGTACTTAAAGTCTTACCTAGAACAACAATAAGACAACTGAAGGAGATAAAAGGCATACAAAGTGAAAAGAAAGAAGTCAAAGATGTTATGATTTATATATACACGATCCTACAAACTCCACTGGAATCAGCTACAGCTGATAAGCAATTTTGACAAAGTAGCAGGATACAAACTAACACACAAAATCAGTATCTGTTCTATATGCTAATGACAAAAAAACTGAGAAAAGATTCAGCAAAACAATATCATTTTAATAGCTTTAAAAATCAAACAAGCCTAAAAAACAAACTAAAAAACAAACAAACAAACCTGGGACAACTGCAACAAAGCAGGCAATATACATTAATAAAAAATTTTGAGATATTAATAAAAAACTGCAAAAGTCACTAAAAATAAAGGCGTATTTTTTTCCCATTATTAGGATTATTATAGTAAAAATCGCCACCTTACTAAAAGCAATCTACAAATTTAAGGCAATCGCCATCAAAACTGTTTCTTCACAGAAATTAAAAAGTAACAATATTTAAACATCATATTGAAAATCCATAATGTCTAAAACATAAAATATCCTGAGTAATAAAAGTAGTACTAAAGGTTTTGACCATTCGGCATTTCAAATTATTTTATAGATCTATGTTAATAAATACAACATCATATTTGGACAAAACCTGACATGTTAAACATGTTAAACAGTATAATTGAATTGAAGAACTAGATATAAGTTCATGAACCTATGAAAGACTGTTTTTTTTACAAAGTAGAAATGTGAACTATAATAGAAGACAACATCATCAACAAATGGTTCAGTCAAGCTAAATGGCAGGATGTAGAAGACTGAAAATAGATCCATACTTGTTATTTTTCCCAAAACTCAACTTCAAATGGATAAAGAACCTAAGTAAAACTAAATTCTCAGAATCTGATAGAAGAGAAAGCAGAGAATCATTGGACTCAATAAACAGGAAAACAGGAAAACACCTGATTGCAAAAGCACTAAGATCAACAATTATTAAATGTTTAAATTATTAAAAGATATCATCATGTGGACAAAATAGAAAATTACAGAATGTGAAAATATTTTACCCACTATATGTAAAAAACCCAGAATATTCAACTTTAAGATAAAAACAACCTCATTTTTAATGCATTACAGAAATTAAGAGAGTTTTTGAAATAGAAAATGCAAATAGTTGAAAAACAATGAAATTCCTGACATCTCTAGTCATCAGGAAAGCTCAAATCAAACATATTTTGAGATGTCATAATATACTGTCAGAATGTCCAAAAACAATAAAACAAATAGGTCATGTTAGGGGAAAGGTGGAGTAAGAGAAGAGGAACACTCTTCCCCTGCTGGTGGGAATTTAACATTTTACAGCCACTATGGAATGAGTATAGCACTTTCTTGGGAAGCTGGTAATTGACCTACATTGAGATGAATCTATACTACTCCTGGATACATACTTAAAGAACACTACATCCTACTACAGAAATAATTGCTCTACCACACTGATTGCTGCTTTATTCATAATAGCCAGAACCTAGAAACAGCCTGGATATCCATTAAGAAATGGATAAGAAAATGCAGTACATTTACACAATGTAATATTACTCAGCTGTTAAAAAAGTTAAATCATGTAATTTACCAGTAAATTGATGGAAATGGAAGTAGAAAATAATTATCTGGAGTGAGGACAGTTAGATCCCATATGACAAATGTGGTATGCATTTCCTTCTGGAAATGTGCATGTTAGCCCTTATGTCAACAATCTATATAACCACAAAGTTCAGGTGTAGAGTCAGGTACTAGAATGGATTGTAGGTTTTCCTTAGAAAGGGAAAATAGAAAATATAATTACAAATGTACATTGTGGAGGACACTGGAGTTGGAGAATCAAACTGAAAAAAAAAAAGAGGAAAGAGAAGGAGAAGAGTGATGATATGGAAAGGGAAACTAAGACAAAGTGCCATTTGAGTGGCCATATGAAAACTTACAACAGTAGAAGCTTTACAAAATATATACATAGATAGAAATGTAGATTGGTATCACATGGATAAGACATCTCTCAACAGCATATAAAATTGAGTTCCAGGACAGGGCTACATCTAAATCAGTTTTTGGACAAAGAGACACCACCAAAATCATAATCAACAAAGAGTAATGACAAGGATAATGGTTGCTCACAACAAATTGTTGGTAGGGCCATAGTGCTAAAGACAACATTCATATAACTCACTAAACATGGAGAAGTCGAGATGATGCCTACCTAGAGCCTTTATCACTAATGACTTCTGTTCATGGTACTGGATTATACTGTGGAAACTTAACCAGAGAAGAGATGTAATTCACAGGGTGTGTCACTATGTTTGTATTAAGATTTCTTCAATCATAGAGCATTTTTCTTGACTGATAATTGATGCAGGAGAGCCTTACCCACTATAAGTGGTACAATCCATAGGTAGATAGGTGTTGGGCGTATAAAAAAGATAGGTGAATGTGAGATGGGGGTCGACTACACCTCCTTACCTAATAGAAGATGGACATGTCTCTGTCATATAGTGGGGTTTGGTTGGGTTGTAAACATGAACTTATTACAAAGGAATAAAATAGAAAGATGACATATTCAGGCCTGGACCAGGAGCAGCTGTTTTTAGTAATTTATTCTGTTTCAGATCTGGTGCAGCTGGACAATGATACTTAATTCATGGCCCTAGGAGGAAGGAGTCACAGAATGAAGGAACCCTGAGCCTTTAGTGTCAGCTGGAGTTTACAACAAATTTTACTATAATTGTGAAATATATGAAAAGAGAGCAACATAGAGATAAATTGTTTGATTTGGTCTAGCTAAACAAAGCAATCAGTTTCTGTAAAGTAACATTTTAGTCTAGGGTTACAGAAGAAAATAAGCATCTGTGATTTGTGCCACATCTCCAGGACAGGAAGGATTCAAACCATGGTAGCTGTCAATAATGGTTACTTAAACCAATTTAGATTTATGCTTTTTATCTAAGAAAACAAATTAGATGAATATCCAGCAGAGTTACAGTAATGGTAATGAGTGGCAGAAGAATTGTGGATACTCTTTTGTGGCATCAATTTTTTTGTAGATTTAGATTATTTCCTGATGATAATTATTCAAGTTAATACATTAATGGAAAGGTTTTTTTTTTTTTTTTGCAGCTAGAAGTTATACAAATGGAAAAATCCTATTGGGTATTATTTTATGTGCATATTTTTATTTTTAAATGTATTATCTTATAAAATATTAATTAATATTTTGATGAGCAAATATGCAGAAATATTAAACATTTTAACTTTATAATGAGGAAACACAAGAACAAAAATTAAGCAATTTAAGGATTATTAATGAATGGGAGAAATTATACCAAAACAATGGCAAATCAATGAGTAATTAATTGAAAAATTACGTCTAAAACACAAAATCAACACAAATAACATTTGATAAATGTATAAGCATTGACTATGAGAGCACGCAATTTACATTAATTGTAATTTTTTCTTTACATTTCTTATTTATGCATTTCTTATGACTGAAAATTATTCCCAGTTTGTTTTGTTCCATCATATAACAGAGACCTTGTAAATGAGGAGAAAACAAGAAACCATTTGGCTACTGTTCAAAGAAAGACCTTAACAGCAGGTGATGACAATAAAGCTACCCTGTTGCTATATGGTTAACATCTGTGCTTTCTAAATGATAAAGTAAATGAACATAATGGATACAGTCTGGGATTCACAATTTGCCACCTGTCTTTGTATAAGTAGACACAGTGTGTCTTCAAATCACACAAACCAAATCTCACAGGGATCTTGCCAGTTCCCTGTGAAGATGCATCAATGGCTGGGAATAAGCAAACTTGTGCCATTTTAGTCTCAAGGAAAAAACAATACTTAAATTTATCATAATAAAAGGCTAAATTAGCACATCTTTATGTATCTGCATAAAGTCTACCATGGCACTATTATCCCATTGAATTTAAAAAACAATATTCTTAAATTTTTTATTTTAAAAAAAGATATCACGAAACTGAAAAACCTCAAAGAAATGCATAGACTTCTTAATAAATATGACCTATAAAATTATAGCAAAATTCAATGTCAACCCACAGAGACCCAGATCTCCCTAGTGAAAGAAATGTGTCTATAATGGTCTTCCAAACAAAAAAGTACAGCTCAATAGATTGAGCACAGAATTCTACCAGCACTTCAAAGAATTAACATTGATACTTCTCAACTCATTGTGCTAAATAGAAACTGAAGGAATATTTTGAAACTCCTTTTAAAAAATGATATTCTAACACCAAAACCATACAAAGACTCAACAACAAAAAATATGTATATATCCCTTATGAGCAAAGATGCAGAAATTCTCAATAAAATACTTGCAAACCAAATTCAAAGAAATAAACCAAGAGAATATTAAACACTTATCTAAAATAAGACAAGAACATGCAAACTTTGGGGATTGATATAATAAAATTAATAAGGCTTTTATATTTGGTTAATTGAGTATTTATTAACAAATAAATTTATTTACATGGTTCTTTGTGGTCTCTGGTTATAATGAACAGATAATCTTGTTCATCTATTCAGTAATGTTGCTTTGTATTTTTTAATATACTGAGAAAAATTTCAATGAGTTGTATATAAAAATACATAGACCTGTTGTGTAGTAACTCCATAGACACTGTTGCTCCTCATGTTTTGATTTAAATTCCTAAGAGATAAGCAACAGCTAAGTGTTAAAAGAGTAAGTATAGGTAGACTGGTGTTTATTACTCTATAAAATTGCAACCTTAGGTTGTCCTACTTAAGACATGATAAATAATACAATTGTATTTGTTAACATAAATTTCAGTAGATAGATTATAAGTAAAGTCTTATAATCTATTCATTTGATAAAGGACCAAATGAAATTATTTTAAATTTCTAGCCTTAAGATTCTCTTAGCTTTGAAATGAAGGTTCTGATTTCATAAAATTATAAACATTGTAAGTAGAGGTGTTTATATTCACATAATAAAATGCAGGTTTCTATTTTTTTAACCAGAAATCAACTCTTTATTAGATAATAAAACATGATGAGCTATAAATATGCACATATTTAAAGTTACATGCATCCTTAAATACCCATCAATTTTTTATTTGGTCCATTATCTTAAAATGCAGGTTTCTAGAGATGTTTAGATAATAGTCACTCCACAGAATCTTCTTCAAGAATTCAAGAACTCAGATCATATAGTAAAAATAATTTCAAAAATAACTAAAATAGTATTCACTCAAATTATTTGAATATAGTGGTAGTGTATTAACATCTCTGCCCTGAGCATTCTGTGTTTTTATTTTATTGGAAAGGTCATATTAAACAACTATTAGTTATTACCATCAGCAGAGGCTTGTGATGCAGTGATTGTCTGAAAAACTCACAGGCACACATGTACCTCCAGAAGATGAAATGAGGATGATTGCTTTGTCCCAGTTGAGAAATTATTTTATATTTTTAAATTTATTCCAAAATCCAATCATTAGTAACATTAAAAAATTTCTCTATTGAATCAGAATTTCACTGCAGAACCTGAAGATCCTGTTCTCTCTCATCATTAGAATTTGTGAAGAAAATCATGCAATTATAGGGTCACATCTAAAATCCTAAAAATATAATTAACATGCACCAAATATTTGATGAAAGTCATCTAGGGGTTTAAATAAAGTTAAATATGCACTTTTGACCCATAACATGAATGTATCATTTCTATAGTTCATGTAATTTATTTTCTTTATTCATAAAGCAAAGATGGTACACTTAATATTGTGATCACTTTTTTATTATAAAATAAATATTTGATGTCTGGTATATATTATATATGATTTAATACATCACTATAGGAGACATGTAATTCTTAATATTTTTGAGATTTTCATTTCTGCCAAAAGAGTTTTATAACATTGTTTCAATGCCAGTTTGTTACTGTTCAGTTTTGGAAAACAGGAATACATTTAGGAAAACATCCAGAATTTACAAATTCATAGCATTTGTGAATAATTTTTAAAGAAAAAAGTAAAAAAAAAACAACTTTATTTAGCAAAAATAAAAAGTGATAGAAATGGAAAATTATTTATAGTTTTGTATCTTTATATTTGTAATATAAATGTCACTGTTTTTTTTTTCTCATTTGTAAATTTTACTGATGGAAGAAAAGAATACCAAGTATTGCATTAACTCTAGTTAGTATATAATGAAAACCTGGAGCCAGTTATTGGGAAAAAGCAGAAATATCAGTAACAAACCACATTCACCCAACCAACTTGTCAGGCCTGTCTCCAAGAACTCCCCAACTACAATCCCCTCTGTCATCAGCCAAAAATAGGGAAGTATCTGGGAATGCAGAAAAACCCTCTTCTCTTATTGCACCAAGCTTTCTTAACTTTCTGTTTCCACATTCCTAAAGCAAGGAGATAAAGGTGTGGGTCACCATCCCTGACTTGGCTTAGCTCTGTGGTTGACTCTAATATATATTATTAAATATATCACCACATATCCTCTTTTGTGTCAAAAATGAGAAGAGGTTATAATTATATAAGGACAATTATATACAATAGTAATAATAACTATATACAATATATAAGCAATAATTATATCAGTAATGGCCAGTCCAAGAACAGTTGAAAAACTCCAAAATATTCCAGTATTTATCCTATTTTAGTGAATTCAAAGGATTGTACTTTTCTATCTAACTTGTATTACTAAATAAAAACTATCTTTTAATGTCTCTCAAACTTATACACTTATACTTCAACTGAATTTTTTCTAAAACTATCACTAGAAAACTATAACTATCTCATCTTCAATATCCTAGAGACTCAAAAAAGAAATAGTATTAAGTATACAAGAAGTGCAAGCAAGTAACTTCCACAAGAAATGTAAAAAATGAAATAGTTGACTGCCTGGACAGCCACCCAAGGTTTCTCTGCAGCATTGGAACATCCATCTTTGGCCTAGACGCCTAGCATATCTGACAGACTCCTATGTAAACCAGGATATTATTAAAGACTTCCTACTTTGTCTTTGCACAGTTTGGCAGTTCTTTTTGTATGTCCTGCTTGTCCATTCTGAACATCATAATATCAGCAGTCAAGGCAAGGGCACTTTGTTCCCATTGGCTAACTTTTGCCATAAAGAAGCTCAACTCCGTATGAAGTTTCTTCAGTGCTCACCATGTTCTCTGAAGGCAATTGGTGCTGCCAGGAGCAGACTTCTCATTGCCATAAAAACAATAAGAATCTATTGTAATTAAAATATCTTAAATGCCATATTTTGTATATCTCGAAGTATTCAGAGATGTTCTGTTTATAGAACTAAGCCACATTGGGACTTTGGACCTCCTGCCCTTGCAGAGGAGGAGATAAAGTGATGTGGAGAAGAGAAAGTGAGCAGAAGGGGTGGGAGGGGGAAGAGAGTTTAAACAATGGTATACATGGATAAAAAATATGACTTTATTCATAATAAAAAAGAAAATATAACTGTTTGTCCTTGAAAACATATCTAATACAACTATAAGTTTGATTATAATGTCAAACTTCTAACTTGCATTAATTTACATCCTAATTACTTGGTAATAATAGCTTTCAAGGACTGGCAAATTTGTATTATATAGGTACAATACCTCAAACAAGCATAGAAAAATACAAACAACAACAAAATAAATCAATCTCAACTTTTTGTCAACATATGCAATTTGTATATACTATACAAAAAATTAAATCCAAAGTATAATATGTAAAACTAGTGATTGCTTTTAAAAGGTAGATTCAATAATCTACCTTTATATCTTGTCATATCTATATCCTCTTTTTCTCAGATTAGGTTTAATAATTTACCCTTTTATTTTATCAATAAATAGATGACACTGATGAGCATTACAATCTTTAAAACTGGCTAACTTTGAAAAAAATGTCTTTGCTAATTCCAGACCCTCTCTTTAGACACTACATACTTAAGTCATGGAACATGTAGGTATCAACCTGAAAGCTTTATCACTACTGGCTAGTTTTCAAAGAATTGGAAGGTACTATATATGCTAACAGAACAGAATTATCAGTTTACTCAGCTATGAATACCATAAACTACAACAACAATTGGTCTGTAAGACATACACACTTATATAAAAATACTAGTAACATCATGGAGTAACTGACACCAAACTGTGTTTCTGACCGGGCTTTAGATAAAGATAAAACTCATAATGGCATCACTGCCAAGAATCTGTGACTAGATTACATAATTTTATTGTCTTGCTATATGGACATAGTATTAAACTGCCTCCCAATAACATCATTATAAATATAGATAGTGTACTTCTCAATTCTTATTGTGATGCTTCTATTTGTAACAAATAGCACTTAACACAAAAACATAACTTGTCAAGATACTGAAGAATGTCCGGTTCTAAATGGAATGATGGAATGTCTACATCATGTCTGTTCTTCTCAAAGCTCCCAGATCACATTGGAATACAGGCAAAAAAGATTCTAAGAGCTAGATGCAGCATATTACCTTTGAGAAACAGGTCTTTCTGGACACAAGAAACCACATTCCAGCAGAAGTATATTTTTCTAAGAATATATGGGCAACAAAAGTAATACCTGACAAATATTAAAAGCAAAGCAAAACAAAACAAAACAGAAAAAAGAAATCCAAAGAAGACTCAAAGTTGGGTTGGATGAGTACAGAAATTAGAAAGACCTAAGAGGATCATGGAGAGAGGGTGAACATTGAAACTCTCAAATAACTAACACAATATTTAAAAATAGAATGACTAGTTGCCAATTTATAAATGAAAATATGAACTAAAATTATAAGAATATATTCTAAGATATATCGTGAAACAGTTAGAACAGTTTGTTTGCAAACTACAAACAAATTTATTATATTAAGAAAGTGGAATTTAAATTGAGGCTCATAAAAAATTTGATATAATGTGCCCATAAAGTAGTAGTATTTCAGATAATAAAATATTCTATATTTGGGTTCCGGGACCGGTAGGTGTCTGCAGAGCATGTCCCAGAGCTCTCTGGATCAGGCAGAGATAAAATCTACCTGTCACAGTCACCCAAGCTGCTTCTGAGGGAGTGTGCAGGTCCACTACGCTGCCTCTAATTGGTCAAACAGAGAGAGACTGAAGACTTGAAATTCAGTCCCATGCACAGTGCAGAAACAGTGATTGAGCAGACCTTTTCCTGAGAGGTCACAGGAGGCACACAAGCCAGAGTGGCACAACTGACCAGGAGCCACCTAATCATGAACCACTAAAGCCATGGGCAGACGCCAGTATAAAAACTTACATAATAATATAAAGAACAACAAGATAACTCCAGAAGAAAGTGGCAATCCTACAAAAACAAGACCTGAACTGACTAATGAAGAGGAAACAGAAGGAAGCAACACGAAAAATTCCTTTTTGATGATCATCGAAGCTCTCAAAGAAGATATGAAAAATAGCCTTCAAGAAATAGAAGAAAATACAAACAAAAAACTAGAAGAGATGAACAAATCAATGAAAGAATCATGCCAGGAACTAAAAGCTGAAACAGATGCAATAATAAAGGCACAAAATGAGGCAAAGATGGAAACAGAAAATATGAAGAAAAAAGCTGGAACCACAGATACAAGCATAACAAACAGAGTTCAAGAGATGGAAGATAGAATCTCTGAAGTGGAAGACTCAGTAGCTCAAATAGATATATCAGTCAAAGTAAATAGTAAAACTAAAAAAGCCATAACTCAAAATGTTCAAGAAATTTGAGACAGCATTAAAAGACCTAATTTGAGAATAATAGGAATAGAAGAAGAAGATTACAAGCTCAAAGGCACAGATAATGTTTTCAATAAAATCATAGCAGAAAACTTCCCTAACCTGAAGAAGGAAATGCCTATAAAGATATACGAAGCTTACAGAACAACAAAAAGATATGACCCCCAAAAAAGGTTAGTGCACCACATTATTATCAAGCCACAAAACATACAGAACAAAGAAAAAATTTTAAGAGCTGCAAAAGAAAAGGGTCAACTTACATATAAAGGCAGACCCATCAGAATAACACCTGACTATTCAATGGAAACAATGAAAGCTAGAAGGGCTTGGTCAGAAGTTATACAGATGCTAAAAGAGCATGGCTGCCAAACTAGAATACTATACCCTGCAAAATTATCAAGCACCATACATGGAGTAAACAAGGTATTTCATGACAAAGTCAGACTGAAACAATATCTATCTACCAATCCAGCACTACAGAGAGTATTAGAGGAAAAGCTCCAACCTAAGGACACCAGATACACCCATGAAATCACAAACAATCAATAATTCCACAGAAGAATACTCCAGGAAAATATAAGCAAGTTACCACGAAAAATGGTGGAAAATATCAATCAATGGTCACTAATTTCCCTTAATATCAATGGACTCTACTTGCCTATAAAATGTCACAAACTAACAAGATGGATACAACAACAGATGCCATCCTTCTGTTGCCTTCAAGAAACACACCTCAACCGCAAGGACAGACACAGGCTTAAAATAAAGGGGTGAGAAAAGATTTTACAGTCAAATGGTCCTAAGAAACAAGCAGGGGTGGCAATCCTAATATCTAACAAAGTAGACTTTAAGCTAAAAGCAATAAAATGGGACCAAGATGGTCACTACTTATTCATCACAGGAAAAAATTGGTCAAGATGAAATTTCAATCTTGAATATTTATGCCCCTAATATAAGGGCACCTACTTATGTAAAAGAAACACTGTTAAAGCTCGAATCCCACATCAATTCTTACACCCAAATAGTGGGAGACTTCAATACCCACTTTCACCCCTGGATAGATCAACCAGACAGAGTCTCAACACAGAAATAAGGAGTCTAAAAGAGGTAATGATGCAAATGGATTTAGTAGATATCTACAGAAGTTTCCACCCAAATGCAAAGGAATATACATATTTCTCAGCTCCTCATGGAACTTTCTCCAAATTGACCACATAATTGGTCATAAAGCAAATATCAACAGATACAAAAAAATGGAAATAATCCCTTGTAACATATCAGACCACCAGGGCCTAAAGTTCAACAATATCAAAACCCAAAGAAAGTCTACCAACTCATGGAAACTAAACATCACTCAGCTGAACCATCTCTGGGTCAAGGAAGAAATTAAGAAAGAAATCAAAGTCTTCCTAGAATTCAATGAAAATGAATCTACAACATATCCAAACTTGTGGGACACAATGAAAGCAGTCTTAAGAGGAAAATTCATAGTGCAAGATGCCTATATGAAAAACCTAGAGAAATCCCACACTAGAGACCTAACAGCGTAGCTGAAAGCCTTAGAACAATTAGAAGCGAACACACCTAGAAGGAGTAGATTCCAGGAAATATTCAAACTTAGAGCTGAAATCAATATAATTGAAACAAAAAGAACATTACAAAGAATCAATGAATCTAAGAGTTGGTTCTTTGAGAAAGTTAACAAGATAGATAAGCCCTTAGCCAAACTAATCAAAAAACAGAGAGAGAGTGTTCAAATCAACAAAATCAGAAATGGAAAGGGGTACATAACAACAGACCCCCAGGAAATACAGAGAATTCTCAGATCAATTTTGAAAATCTGTATTCCACAAAAAATGGAAAAAGTAGAAGAAATGGAAAGCTTTCTGGACAGGTACCATCTGCCAAAATTAAATGAAGATCAGATTAATTACCTAAACAGGCCTATAAACCTCAAGGAAATTGAAGCTGTCATTAAAAACCTCCCCCAAAATAAAAACCCTGGTCCACGTGGTTTCAGTGCTGAATTCTACCAGACTTTCAAAGAAGAATTACTACCATTACTCCTCAAATTATTTCACACAGTAGAAACTGAAGGAATATTGCCAAATTCCTTTTATGAGGCCACAATTACCCTAATACCTAAGCTACTCAAAGATACAACAGAGAAGGAGAATTACAGCCCTATTTCCCTCATGAATATTGATGCGAAAATTCTCAACAAAATTTTGGCAAACCGTATACAACAATGTATAAAAGATATCATCCACCAAGACCAAGGAGGCTTCATTACAGAAATGCAGGGCTGGTTTAACATACGAAAAACTGTAAATCTTATCCATCATATAAACAAACTAAAGGAACAAAATCACATGATCATATTCTTAGATGCTGAAAAAGCCTTTGATAAAATCCAACACTCCTTTATGATTAAAGCCCTGGAGAGATCAGGAATATAGGGAGAATACCTAAATATAATAAAGGTGATTTACAAGAAGCCGATAGCCAGTATCAAACTTAATGGAGAAAAACTCAAAGCAATCCCACTAAAATCAGGAACTTGATAAGGATGTCCTCTCTCCCCTTATCTATTCAATATAGTTCTTGAAGTTTTATCTAAAGCAATAAGGGAATAAAAAGAGATTAAGGGGATACAATTTGTAAAAGAAGAAGTGAAACTATCTCTATTTGCAGATGATATGATTATATACATAAGTGACACACAAAATTCTTCCAAGGAACAGCTACAGATGAAAAATACCTTCAGCAATGTGGGTGGATACAAGACTAACTCAAAGAAATCATTAACCCTTGTATACACTAAAGATAGAAGAGCTGAAAAAGAATTAAGGGAAACATTACCCTTTATAAATAATAGCTGCAAATAATATTAAATACCTTTGAGTAACTATAATCAAGGAAGTAACAGACATATTTGACAAAAATTTTAAATCACTAAAAAAAGAAATTGAAGAGGATATCAGAAAATGGAAAGCCCTCCCATGTTCCTGGATAGGTAGGATCAACATAGTAAAATGGCAATTCTACCAAAGGCAATCTCCAGATTCAATGCATTGCCCATCAAAATCCCAAAACAATATTTCTTGGACCTTGAAAGAACAATACTCAATTTTATTTGGAATAACAGGAAAGCCAAGATTGCCAAAACAATTTTACTCAACAAAAGAACCTCAGGAGGTATCACCATCCCTGACTTCAAGTTATACTATAGAGCTACAGTAATAAAAACAGCCTGGTACTGGCATAAAAACAGACTTGTGGATGAATGGATTAGAATTGAGGACCCAGATATTAACCCAAATACCTGTGAACACCTGATCTTTGACAAAGTGGCCCAAAACATTCAATGGAAAAAAGATAGTATATTTAACAAATAGTGTTGGCAGAGCTGGATAGAAGTGTGTAGAAAAATGCAAATAGATCCGAGCCTGTTACCCTGCACAAAACTCAAATCCAAGTGGATCAAAGACCTCAACATAAACCCAGCCACTTTGAACTTGATAGAAAACAAAGTGGGAAATACACTTCTACGAATTGCCACAGGCAACCACTTCCTAAACATAACACCAGTGGCACAGACGCTAAGACCAACAATCAATTAGTGTGATCTCCTGAAGCTAAGAAGCTTCTGTAAAGCCAAGGACACTGTCAATAGGACAAAACAACAGCCTACAGAATGGGAAAAGATTTTCACCAACCCTACAAATGATAGAGGACTGATCTCTAAGATATATAAAGAGCTCAAGAATCTAGAGCCCAAAACCTTGAATAACCCAATCAAAAAATGGGGTACAGATCTCAAAAGGGAATTCTCAGCAGAGGAATTATGAATGGCTGAAAGGCACCTGAAAAAGTGCACTTCATCTTTAGCCATCAGAGAAATGCAAATCAAAATAACTTTTAGATACCACCTAACACCTTTCAGATTGGCTAAGATAAAAGGCACAGAAGACAGCCTATGTTGGAGAGGATGCGGAGCAAGGGGAACACTCCTCCATTGTTGGTGGGAGTGTAAGCTTGTTCAGCCACTTTGGAATGCAATATGGCGGTTTCTTAGAAAATTGAGAATCAATCTCCCCAAGGAACCAGCAATACCACTTCTGGGTGTATACTCTAAAGATGCACAGTCACACTCCAAAGGCATTAGCTCAACTATGTTCATAGCAGCATTATTTGTAATAGCAAGAACCTGGAAACAACCTATATGTCCCTCAACTGAAGAATGGATTAACAAACTGTGGTACATCTACACAATGGAATACTACTCAGCAGAAAGAAAAAATTATATCCTAAAATTTGCAGGCAAATGGATGGATTTGGAGAATATCCTCCTTAGTGCGGTATCACAAACTCAAAAAGATAAGCAGGGATGTACTCACTCATTAGTTGTCTCTTAACAAACTAGCAAGGAAAAAGCCAAGCATGCCCAAGCTTCAAACCACAACCACTAAACAGCTTGGGATCAGAAACACCCTGGACTGACCCTTCAGATCCCACTACACCTATAGGAACACCTGACTCACTTTTGAGGGAGGGGGCACAAAACTGGATTTGCCAGGAGGGGAGACTGAACTAACCTTTATTGGATCAGTTGGACTATGGGACTGTCTGCAGCCTGCCCAGGGAGGGGATGGGGAGTTATGGAGAAAGAAAAAATGACCTGATGTGGTGGCAGAAGGAAGGGACCTTGAATGAGGATATACAGGGATAGGAAAAAAAAATCCAGAGGGAAAGCTGAACACAAAGTAATTTTATGTGTAGCAAATTATTTATATTATCACCCATGGTAAGTCCTTCTCATGATTTTTATTTTCTTTACAGTTATTGTTACCTTATCAGCATTTCAAATTCAATTTACTGTTTTTCTTGATAAATGCAAAATAAAATAAAAGATTATTCTATATTCTATAGCTTAAATACTTTGTATAATGTTACTAATTAGGACTGGTCACTAGTGTTCTTCAGAAAATCTCATTTAAATGAACTACTAAAATTATTTCCTTCCATGTGTTTAGAAACAAATAAGAGAAAGTGATTTTTTTCATATTTAAAACGCTTGACAAAGAAAAAGAGCATGAAATGCAACTAGTGAAGACAAGTGAAAATTTGTGTTTTCAAGATTCTTTATTAAAAATTGTAAGGGTAGAGATATAAAGAGAAAAAACTCAGTCGGAAGACATATGCCCCTGAAAGATCTCAGAAGCTAATCAGGGTCAGGCCTGAGTATTCCTGGATATAAGAACTCAAACTTTAGAAAAACTGGATCTTTATTTTTTTATCTACTTGTGTGTGTGTGTGTGTTTGTGGGTGTGTCTGTGTGTGTCTGTGTCTGTGTAAGTGCACACAAACACACTTGCATACACAAATGAGTCTGTCTTTACATGTTCCTAAACAAAATAATGTTACTCTCTCATGCTAGTTCCTTCATGAACTAATTTTGGAGTTCAGTAAATGTGTAGTGAGCCAAGCATATTTAGTTCTTTATTATTTGTTTTGTTGGTTTGCTCTTCACTGACTGATCTTAAGGAGGATGATTAGTAGTAGCACTCCAAGGGCATAAGGATCTGCTCTCATCTGAGCATCTGTTCAGACACTAGTATGAGTAAGAACTTAATATCATCTTTACAATTACCTTCTGTAAAATCACTCAGTTATCTTCACTCTGTCTTCTGAAGGAGTCCTCTAGTAGAGTGAGGATACCATGTTACAGCAATATAGCTACTAACTGACAGCTGTTAGCAAGTATTTGAAACAAGTGGCCAAATTTTATTTGAATGTGTGATGATTTTGCAGCCTGAAGGTTCAGTCTCCCAGTTTTCTTCTGTGTGATCAGAAAGGATGTTTTCAATATACACAATAGACTCATTCTAAGCCACATCTACAGCTTTGCCAAGCCATCTACCAGGCTTGCTTTTATAACTTCGAACATCTGCACTACACAGTTTTTTAAATAGTTACAAAGAACCAGTTTTGAGCCTAAAATACTCCTTTAAAATGAATACCAGCAGATAATTCAGTGCCTCCCACTTGGTTTAAATGCTCTAAAATGAAACAGCAGTATATAACAAATAGGACATTACAACATTTGTAATTCTTTATATTAGCACAGGATAATCATATTTTTCTTTCATGTTTACCATATATTCTAAATATAGATTTTAGTTCTACATACTATCATTAAATTAAATTGCTGATTTTCTTTATTACTTGTATGTCTCCCCAGTCTTTAATACTAATCTCTTATTTAACTAAATATCTTCCAATCAGAAAAGTATCTGTTCTTGAGACATTTTAATAAATCTCTAGGGGTATTTGAATATCAGAGATTTTTACCAGCAAACAGTTTACAAGGGGAACTCCTTAGTTCAGCTAATAACCTAGCATATACTGAAGCCCTGACATTATTATAATACATAAGCATATTTCTTAAGACATGAAAATCCTTTATCATCTATGTTGTTTGGCTCATAGTGGGGTAAAACCCATGGAAACTATATGTGCTTGGAATAATTTACTAATATGACAATTAAGTTAATATTTTCAGCCTATATCTGTTAATTCAATTATGCTGGAAGCACTGTATTTTTGAGGGGTGGGTAGAGCCTTTGTCTAGCATGCGTACAGCACTGGCAATGAATTCTAGCACCACAAAAAATAAACATAGATACTTGTGTGTATTAAAAGCATTTATGTGCAAAGGCCAACAGCTTTTACTAATTATCACAATCATTCATCTTTATGACAAATAGCAAAGTGAATAGTAAATAGCCATGGAAGTTAAATTCTTATCATTTCAAAGAAAAATAATTATCTTTTTTTTACATTCTAAATGTATTCAAGTTCTATTTCTTTTCTGTTACTGCTGCAGAAGCCAGCTTTAAGAACTATGGTTCTAAGAACATGAGAAGCAATTGAACACAATTGCTTTCAAGGATACCCCAAAAGGTCACCTTCAGCTACTTTTGTTTGTTTGCTTTTGTCTTTTTAAAAATTTTTAATTATGAATAAATTCTCATTGTTTATCCATGTATCCCCTTGTTCAAACTCCCTTCCCCCTCCCGCCCCTCCCAGTCACTCTCTCTTCTCCCCATCTCCTTATCTTTTCCCCAGCAAGAGCAGGAGGTCCCAAGTTCCCAAGGTGGCTTAGTTCAGCATCCACTCCAGGCAAATCTGCTTTCCTCATAGCACTGTATTTTTAAACATTAGTTATTTCATGAGCAACAAATTTTCTTTATTATTAAGCTATCATGAAGAGAGGTGTATATTTTGTATGGAACTTTTCTTTAAGACTTTTTTCTTGATTGTAGTCTAAGCACTGCCTTTTTAGTTCAGAGGCCTCCTGTACATTTCATAAAACTTCAGTTGATTTTCAGTTATGTTCTTTGCCCCAGGGTCTTTAAATTATTTGTGATAATGGTGCACCTGGAAAGCTCAATTTGATCTTAAATTAAATAATTTAACTGAAAAAAATAAGAAAAGCAAGCAAACAAAAACCAGTGAAAAAAACACTACTTTCATGAATTCAAGGCTTTATCATTTTCATAACGATTTTAAATACCAAGCATATTACATTCAAGGATTTATGATTATGAATCAAATTCTTCTGGGTATAGTTTAGTGCTACTAACAATGATATTAAGGCACTATTCACAATTATAGTTAAAAATTATTTTCAAAAATTTGAATTTTGGCATAATACTAAAATAAATTTCAGCTTCAATAATGGCCAAGATTTTTAAGATCTAAAATATCTTTATTTTCCCTTTTTATTTATTATTGTGTGATTTTACATCACACACCACATCAGACTCAGTTATCAGTCCTCTCAGTTTCATACCCACTCTTGTCATCTCCCCATTTACAATAATGCCCATTCATGTTGCTCATTTACTTACTAGAGCATAATTAAATTCCATGTGGCCAGGCCCTTAAAGAAAACAAGTCCTTCCTCTCCCACACCCCTGTCAGAGGCCATCAATGCAGGAGTAAAGCACTGTGTCATTTAGCTATGTTCTAGCCTTGAGTTCTTGTATAAAATGACATCTTCTTTGAAAATTACAGCAATTGTTGAATATTAAAATGACTTACTATTTTTCAGTACTGTAACTGTTTCAAGAATTATTCATGAAAAATAATTTCAGGCATAATTAAGCTTTTCATAAATATAGTGATGCAATAAAACAATCATCAACATAATAATTTGCATGATGCTAATTGCTGAATGACTAAAGCTTTGATTTGGGATATCACAGTTCTTACTTTTGTGATTATATTTTGAAATTACATTCTTATTAAGTTAAACTTTTATTGTTTTTCTAACCAATGGTATTTCAAGCATATTTTATTGTAAACTTTAATGAAGAATTATTTATCACTTTTTCCTTTATCACAATTCATTTTCCCTACCATCAATTTTAGTTATGCAAGAATGCTGTTTGGTATGCTATACTAAAAACTATGATAACAATAATTTAATATTTGTATATTCTAGATAGTCTGTCCATTTGGAATAAAGATAAAGATTCTTTATATCATCATCACTGAGGGACATAATTTCTTGGTATGTATTTTACATGAAAGCTTCAGATTTAATCAATGAGATGAGACTATTGATAAGTGGTCTCACTGTTGAAAACCAAGACATTTTTACTTTTATTCAGTTCATTTAAGTGTCATAGAGGCAACTTAGTCCACTAAAGTGGGATACATCATGATATGTGCTCAATTAACCTTGAAAAAATTATGATGAGAACTGGCATGGAAGACGATATGGATATATGTACTGAGGAAAGGGAGTAGAGACCTAATAATTAATTTACTTCATCTTATCTGACACACACACTTATACATATATATCTGATATATATATATATGTATTTCAAGTAGGAACAAGGAAATACAACATTTAATATCATTAAGAATAACAAAGTCATTCTCTTATAGTGCTTATAAGTTTGTGAGTGTTTGGCATCTGAAGATCACAAAGTTTTAGTTTTTCTTTCTTTGATATTATCAATGCTATAGTAAATATCATTGTCATAGGAGATTTTTGATGGCCTTGTTCTGACAAAATATCAAATAAATAAATCTCTAAATTTAAATATGTATATTTTATTCTCAAAAATTCAATTGTTTGAAATTACAAAGAAACATTAAGAATTAACACAGCAGATGTACATAAGCATCCCATACAATTTCTGGCTCCAAATATAGATAACAATCAAAAAGCATGGGCACTTCGTGGAGCCTTTTGTGGTCGGGCCAGAGTTTTTTCCTAGTGAATGAACTTGCTGCTCAGAGCCTGATCTCTACAGAGGAACACTTTACTCAGCCATGATACTGGAGGAAAGTGCTTGGTTCTGCCTCGCCTACATACCTCAACTAGACATTCCTGAGTGAACTGACTCACCTTGGGAGCCCTTAGCATCTCTGAGTAATGGATGGGGGGATACTATGGGTGAAAGCTGGGTGAGGACTGAGTAGTGGAGAGAGAGGGAAAGCAGTGGTGGATTTTTTTTTAATAAAATAAATTATAAAAATACATGTTGCAAAATGCTGAGGTTGTACTTATCAGTATCTTTCACCATAAAATTCTTAGGTTTCAAGAGTGCTCTCAGTATTCATTCACTGGTTTTACTCTCTCAGAGAATTTTAGCTGAGTATAGTGGAAGTTATAACTTAAGCAGATGAATAATAATTTTCAATATTTCATATATATTTACTATTTATTTATGTGTGTATAGAAAAAAGTGTATACACTCAATGAGAAAGTGACATGAACATGTGTAATTTATATATGCTAACTTAAAATTATTTTATATTTTATTTCTAACTTGTTAAGCATTTTATGTCAGGGTATTTTAGTCTTTTCATATAGTCTTTTGGAACTAAACTCTCCAAAAGTAGATGACAGTCAAATGGCAGTTTATGGATCTTCTTGCAGTAGGATTAGAGGATATTCCTGGTGCATAAACTGACAGCTTGGAGTCCAATCCCTCCAGAGGAGCAACTAACTCAGTCTTGATATTGGGATGAGTGTCTGTGAACTCTCTCACCTATATATGCCAGACTGAACTGACGAACCTTGGCACTCTTGCTCTCCTTGGGTAATGGATGGAGAAATGGGGTGGGGAGGAGCATGAGAGAGGACTGGGCAGGACTGGGAAAGAGTGGGAAGAGGGAAGGAGGAGGAGCAAAGGTAGATATGGAAAAAAAACTTTTTAAATAAAAGTAATGTTAGCAAAAATTTTATATTAACACAGGCTATAAATGGCTTATTCATATGTATTTCATATATTGTTTGAGAAATAAAATTTTGTTTCTTTCTGTTACCTAATTAAAGGCTTATTTCACTTTGCATTAAATTTATTTTACTCAAATTATTAAACCAAATCTTTACGTGCTAGAGTTAAATGATATAAAGAAAAATTTATTTTTTCTCATAACATATACCTAAGCCATTTTTCTGTACTTCAACTTGAAATTTATTTTTCTAGTAGCATTTTCATGAAAGTTTGGGCATTTTAATAACCCATAACATTATTAGAAAGTACACTGGCATTGATTAAGCTACTCTCCAAACTGACTCAGGAAGAATTTGTGTTTAAGAATCATCAATGCTGCTGTAAAGGATGCTGATTCTCTGGCTTTTTTCTCAGTCAATTTGTCATTTGTATATAGGAGGGCTACTGATTTTTTTTAGATAGGCTTATACTTCACTATATTACTGAAGGTGTTTATCATATTACAAGACCTACAACCACAACTAAAATTTTTAACCAACCAGAAACTGTTTCTTTTTTTCTCTATTTTATTCTGAATAAAGACATATCTTTTTATCTAGGTATACCCTTTTTCAAACTCCTTTCCACCTCCCGCCCCTCCCAGTCACTCTCTCTTCCCCATATCACTTTATCTCCCCAGCAAGGACAGGAGGTCCCAAGGTCCCATTGTGGCTTAGTTCAACATCCACTCCAAGCAGATCTGCTTTCCTCACTCCAACATCAAGACTGTGGATCAATGGAATCAAATTGAGGATCCAGACATTAACCTAAAAAACCTATGAACACCTGATCTTTGACAAAGAGGCCCAAAATATTCATTGGAAAAAGACAGTATCTTTACCAAATGGTGTTGGCATAGCTGGTTGGCAGTGTGTAGAAAAATGCAAATAGATCCAAGCCTATCACCATGCACAAAACTCAAATGTAAGTGGATCAAAGACCTTCACGTAAACCCAGCCACACTGAACTTGATAGAAAAGAAAGTGGGAAATACCCTCCAATACACTGCCACAAGTTACCACTTCCTAAATATAACACCAGAATTTGTTTCTTTATGAACAAATTTAGATTAATAATATTGCTTTGATGCTGTGTTCCCCACTCCACATATCACCCTTTGCCATTTCTGCCTATTGACTACATTGGTAGTGGTACTCAAACAACAGTGAGAATGTTCCCTAAAAATTATGCATTAATTTTTGAAAATATTTTAATTGACATATTGTGAAAATTACTGGTTTCTAATAGCTGTTGTTCAGGAATGAAATTTATAATCTAGGATGAATGGGGGAAAATATCAATGTTAAAAATATTGCCTGCAAAATAAATGTCTACTGTAGTGATGCTGACAAACTTTCCAGAAGCTATTCACGCACATTTCAGGCATTCACTGTTGCAGTCATAGAACATTAGCACGTTGCAGTCTTCTACATATTGCTATTACCTATACATTAATCAAGAAAACATAACTTTAAATTAATTCTATGTTTATAAACAAGGTATCTATATATTCATCTATTCATCATTTATCTATTATTTATCTTTACCTGTTTTTCCAAGTTCTCTCCTCTCTTTTCCTTTTTCTTTCTTTTTCTGTTGTCTATTCTTTTTTATTCTCTGTTCTACCACTAAAAATAAAAATTGCACAGAATATTTCTTATAAAACATATCTATTGAAAAAGGAGTTTGTAAAAGAGGACACATTGATAAAAAATGAGACTTTATTCAAAAATAAATAAAAAATCAAAAAAAGAAAAGTGATATAAAGTTGCTGGGTCCTAATGGCTTCCTCAAGGGAAGGGGTAAGAAGCCATGGCATCAATGGCACAGACAATGGGTGTCAGGAAAAAAGCAAACAGCAGACCCCTTTAAACAACACTGGAGACCACCTTATATACCCTCCTCCCAGCACCTAGGCTGTATCCCAGTCCAGTGATATTTTGGTCACTCTTCATTGGCTCACATGATCAGGATCTGGACAGTACCTGCTGGTAGTCCCTCAGGCAGACTGCAGGTTGACTTGTAAGGAAGTACTATGAGCATACCTTGGCAACTGATTTGACCCTATGTGCCTGTCCTACTATAATATAGGAAGTCCCAGATTTAGTGTACACATTTACATTTCTTCAAGCTATTTTCATAAATAACACATTAAAGCCACAAGAAAAATCATCTGCAGGGTATTCAGCATGTATTCTACAACTTAGATGAAAGAAAAATGTATTTTTTATTTTCTTGATGTGATTTATGTCAGTCTTTCTACAAAAAATAAAAACTGATTAAAAATGTTCTTTTATCTATCAAAAAAATTAAACTTTCGTAGTTCTATAATATAGGTTTACCATTTACACACCTATTTTCACAAAATGTCTCTTTATAAATTTGGGAGAAAAAGAAACTGTCATTTTATTAATGAGATTTCAAAAGAAAATTCCATTTATGATCCTACTTTATATCACATGATAATGACTTTCATTAACCCAAGAATTATTTGTTCTGTTATGTAATCCAGAGTTTGGCTAGATCTACAATATATTTAACAATCAACAAAAACCTAATGACTAAATTGTGTCATTTAACTTTTCAAACTACTGCTGTTATAAATAATGTTTATAATTTTCATTTAAAATTTTATTAAGATCTAATTAAATAAGGCTGATTATTATTGAGTGTATTACAGATTTTGAATACATATCAACTTATTTTGTCTTTATTTTCCAATAATGTTTGTTTAAAAAACAGACACAACTTGAAAGAACCATACTCAATTTAATTTGGAATAACAGGAAAGCCAGGATTGCCAAAACAATTTTGCTCAACCAAAGAACCTAAGGAGGCACCCCAACTTCCAGTTATACTATAGAGCTACAATAATAAAAACAGCCTTACACTGGCATAAAAACAGACTTGTGAATGAGCGGAATCGAATTGAGCAACTGGGCATTAATTCAAAAACATATGAACATCTGATCTTTGACTAAAAGACCCAAAATATACAATGCAAAAAGGATAATATCTTTAACAAATGGTGCAGGCACAGCTGGGTGTTAGTGTATAAAAAATGCTAATAGATCCAAACATATTACCCTGCACATAACTCAAATCCAAGTGGATCAAAGACGTCAACATAAACTCAGATACATTGAACCTGATAGAAAAGAAAGTGAGAAATACTCTCCAACACATTGGCACAGGTGAACACTTCCTAAATATAATACCAGTAGCACAGACACTACAAGCAATTATCAATATGTGGAACTTCCTGAAACTGAGAAGCTTCTGAAAGGTCTAGGACACAGTCAATAAGAAAAAAACGACAGCCTACAGAATAGGAGAATTTTCACCAACTCTACAAGTGACAGAGGACTGATCTCTAAAATATATATACAACTCAAGAAACTAGAGCCCAAAACCCTACCTAACCCAATTAAATACTGGGATTCAGAACTAAAAAGAGAATTCTCAGCAGAAGAATTACAAGTGGTTGAAAGCACTTGAAAAAGTGCTCAACAGCTTTAGTCTTCAGAGAAATGCAAATCAAAACAACTTTGAGATACCACCTTTCACTTGTCAGAATGGCTAAGATTAAAAACACAGATGAAAGCCTATGCTGGAGAAGATGCAGAGCAAAGGAAACACTCCTTCCATTGTTGGTGGGAGTGTAAACTTGTTCAGCTACTGCAATGCAGTATGGTAGTTTCTCAGAAAAGGGAGTTCAATCTCCCAAGGATACAGCAATACCACTACTGGGCATATATCCTAACGTTGTAAATTTTTACCCTCAAAGCATTAATTAGCTCAACTATGTTCATAGCAGCAATATTTGTAATAGCATTAACCTGGAAACAAGCTAGATGCACCTCAACTGAAGAATAGATTAACAAACTATGGTACAGGTAAACAATAGAGTACTACTCTGCAGTAAGAAGAAATGATATTCTAAAATTTGCAGGCAAATGGATGGTTTTGGAGTATATCCTCCTGAGCAAGGTAACACAATCCCATAAAGAGAAGCAGGGGATTACTCACTCATTAGTGGACTTTAAAAAGATAAAAGGAAGAAGCCATTGTATACAAGAGCTCAAGACTAGAACATAACTAAATGACACAGTGCTTCACTTCTGCTTTGATGGCCTCTGGCAGGGTTGTGGGTGAGGAATGGCTTGTTTTCTTTAAGGGTTTGGCTACAGGGAGTTTAATTATGCTCCAGTAAGTAAATGAGCAACATGAATGGGCATTATTGTAAATGTGGAGATCATAAGAGTGGGTATGAACCTAAGAGGACTGATAACTGAGTTTGACGGGGTGCGTGATGTAAAATCACCAAATAAATAAAAATATCATGCTGTAAAAAAAACAAAAGCAAAAACAAAAAAGAGATACAACTGGATCTCAAACAAGTGAACATAATGGGTAAAATTATCCACATAATAAACATAAACCCCCAAATTGACAGTCATAAAAAGATTTGTTTATAAGAAAGGCCTGAAAAATATGCAAATATGTTTCAAATCAGTAATTAAAATTTAAAAATAATTATAATAAATTTATATTGTACAATGTTTCTCTACTAGCATAAACTTCTAATTAAAATCACAGATACATATTTTATTTAGTTGAGAACAATGAAAGAATATTAATTACCTAACAGATTTGCCAAGAAACTAAAACTCAGTGAGACCAAAGATTGTAAAAATATCATGATTTTATGACATAATAATTAAGCAATAAGCACAATTCCATAATATAATACAGCTTAAATAATTATCATTGAATTTTCATAATGCATCATGAAGCTCATTTCTTTGTCCATCCTACTTCTGGGATTCAGACAGAGATTGAATGCCAGAAATTTATAAATTGTGATTAATTTATAATATATTCTCATCGATATTTTAGTAGTTTTAGATATATAATAAAAATAAATTCGGGGCTGGAGAGATGGTTCAGTGGTTAAGAGCACCATCTGCTCTTCCCGAGGACCTGGGTTCGATTCCCAGCACCCACATGGCAGCTAACAACTGTCTGTAGTTCCAGTTCCAGGCAAACACCAAGGCAAATGAATAAATAAAGTTAAAAAAAATAAATAAATTCATTGGTATAGTGCATTTTAGTTACATTAGCATGTTTAAAAAATAGTCATAGCAAGAAAACCTCAATTAACTACTATATCTATATGTCAGTATGTTCTTAGACTGATACAAATTTAAATTTTCTTGATTAATCTTACAGGCTTTAACATAAAAATAAATGTGTAATTTTTTTATATTGATATAAAAAAACTCTTATATTGTCTAACCACAGGTGTGGTTGCTTTAGTTCTTAATCCACATCTTCTCGCTTGGGTTCTCAATGTGAAAAATGACTTGTTTATTTGGAATTATATTTAAAAAGATTCTGTTTCAATTGGATTATCAGATGGTAACTTTATATAGTGTGTGGATAAAAAAATATTTTTGTTCCTTGCTATGCTCTGGTGCCTGGGAAATGCTATTGTCAAAAATCCACTTTGAAATGAATATACTCCATCGGTTTCGGTTCTGCTTCCAGGACCAGGTGCTGTCTGCAGAGTTCTAGCGCACTATGTAGCAGGGGCAGATAAAGTCTGCCTGTCACCATACGCACAGCTGCTGCTGAGGGAATTTGCACAGCTACCCCCCTCGACCTCAAATAGAGCGAACAGATAACTACAGGGGTCCTGAAGGACAGACTCAGTACCCGCCCAGAGGTGAGGAGGGGTCACCAGGCCAAAGTGCCTATATTCCAGCCAGGGAGGGAGAGTTGAGCTCCCATAGATTTCGATTCCACTTCCGGGACCGTGTGCTATCTGTAGAGTAAGTCCCAGCACACTCTGTAGCAGGCACAGATAAAGTCTGCCTGTCACCATACCGACAGCTGCTGCTGAGGGAATTTGCACGGCTACCAACCTCTACCTCCAACTGAGCGAACAGATAACTTCTGGAGTCTCTGAAGGACAGATTCAGATCCTGCCCAGAGAGGTGATAGGAGTCACACAAGCCCGAGTGCCACAACTGACCAGGAGCCATCTACTCATGAACCACTGAAGCCATGGGCAAATGTCAGTGCAAAAAATTACATAATACTACAAAGAACAACATGGTAACTCCAGAAGAGAGTGGCGATCTTACATATACAAGACCTGAACTGAGCAATGAAGAGGAAAGAGGAAACAGAAGGAAGCCACACTAAAAATTCCTTTTTGATGATCATCGAAGCTCTCAAAGAAGATATGAAAAATAGCCTTCAAGAAATAGAAGAAAATACAAACAAAAAATTGGAAGACATGAACAAATCTATGAAAGAAACATGCCAGGAACTAAAAGCTGAAATGGAAGCATTAAAAAAGGCACAAAATGAGGCAAAGATGGAAATAGAAAATCGAAAGAAAAAAGCTGGAACCACGGATACAAGCATAACAAACAGTTTAAGAGATGGAAGATAGAATCTCTGAAGTGGAAGACTCAGTAGCTCAAATAGATATATCAGTCAAAGAAAATAGTAAAACTAAAAAAGCCATAACTCAAAATGTTCAGGATATCTGGGACACCATGAAAATACCTAATTTGAGAATAATAGGAATAGAAGAAGGAGAAGAATACCAGCTCAAAGGCACAGATAATGTTTTCAATAAAATCATAGAAATAAACTTCCCTAACCTGAAGAAGGAAATGCCTATAAAGATACAAGAAGCTTACAGAACACCAAATAGATATGACTCAAAAAAAAAAAAAAAAAAAAAAAACCCACAAAAAAAAAAAAAAAAAAAAAAAAAAAAAAAAAAAAAAAAAAAAAAAAAAAAAGTCAGCGCGCCTCATTATAATCAAGCCATAAAACATACAGAACAAAGAAAAAACTTAAGAGCTGCAAAAGAAAAGGGCCAACATACATATAAAGGCAGACCCATCAGAATAATGCCTGGCTATTCAATGGAAATGATGAAAGCTAGAAGGGTTTGGTCAGAAGTTATACAGACGATAAAACAGCATGTCAACCAAACCAGAATACTATACCCTGCAAAATTATCAATCACCATAGATGGAGTAAACAAGGTATTTCAGGAAAAAGTCAGACTGAAAGAATATTTATCTACCAATCCAGTACTACAGAGAGTATTACAGGGAAAACTGCAATCTAAGGACCCCAGATACACCCACAAAATCACAAACAAACAATAATTTCACAGAAGAATACCCTAGAGAGAGGAAACACAATCGAGTTACCACCAAAAATGGCAGGAAATATGAATCAATGGTCACTGATTTCCATTAATATCAATGGTCTCAACTCTTCTAAAAAAACGTCACACACTAACAAGATGGATACAATAACAGGAGCCATCCTTCTGTTGCCTACAAGAAACACACCTCAACCACAAAGACACACAGGCTTAGAATAATGGATTGGGAAAAGATTTTCCAGTCAAGCAGTCCTAAGAAACAAGCAGGGGTTGCAATCCTAACATCTAACAAAGTAGACTTAAAGCTAAAAGAATTAAAAGGGACCATGATGGTCACTACTTATTCATCACAGGAAAAATTGGTCAAGAGGAGATTTCAATCTTAAATATTTATGCCCCTAATATAAGGACACCTACTTATGTAAAAGAAACACTGCTAAAGATCGAAACCCACATCAATTCCTACACCCTAATAGTGGGAGACTTCAACACCCCACTTTCAACCCTGGATAGATTAACCAGACAGAGTCTCAACAGAGAAATAAAAGAGGTTATGATGCAAATGGATTTAATAGATATCTACAGAAGCTTCCACCCAAAGGCAAAGGAATATATATATTTCTCAGCTCCTCATGGAACTTTCTCCAAAATTGACCAAATAATTGGTTATAAAGCAAATATTAAAGGATACAAAAAAATTGGAAATAATCCCTTGTAACATATTGGACCACGAGGGCCTGTAGTTAGAGTTCAACAACATCAAAATGCAAAGAAAGCCTACCAACTCATGGAAACTAAACATCACTCAGTTGCACCATCTCTGGGTCAAGGAAGAAATTAAGAAAGAAATCAAAGTCTTCCTAGAATTCAATGAAAATGAATCTACAACATATCCAAATTTGTGGGACACAATGAAAGCAATCTTAAGAGGAAAATTCATAGCGCTAGATGCCTATATGAAAAACCTAGAGAAATCCCACACTAGAGACCTAACAGCGTAGCTGAAAGCCTTAGAACAATTAGAAGCGAACACACCTAGAAGGAGTAGATTCCAGGAAATATTCAAACTTAGAGCTGAAATCAATACAATTGAAACAAAAAGAACATTACAAAGAATCAATGAATCTAAGAGTTGGTTCTTTGAGAAAGTTAACAAGATAGATAAGCCCTTAGCCAAACTAATCAAAAAACAGAGAGAGAATGTTCAAATCAACAAAATCAGAAAGGAAAAGGGGGACATTACAACAGACCCCCAGGAAATACAGAGAATTATCAGATCATATTTTGAAAATCTGTATTCCACAAAAAATGGAAATCTAGAAGAAATGGACAGCTTTCTGGACAGGTACCATCTACAAAAATTAAATGAAGATCAGATTAATTACCTAAACAGACCTATAAACCTTAAGGATATTGAAGCTGTCATTAAAAACCTCCCCAAAAATAAAAGCCCTGGTCCAGATTGTTTCAGTGCCAAATTCTACCAGACATTCAAAGAAGAATTACTACTGTTACTCCTCAAACTATTTCACACAGTAGAAACTGAAGGAATATTGCCAAATTCCTTTTATGAGGCCAAAATCACCCTAATACCCAAGCCACTCAAAGACACAAGAAAGAAGGAGAATTACAGGCCAATTTCCCTCATGAATATTGATGCAAAAATTCTCAACAAAATTTTGGCAAACTGTATACAACAATGTGTAAAAGATATCATCCACCATGACCAAGTAGGCTTCATCCCAGAAAAGCAGAGCTGGTTTAACATACGAAAAACTGTAAATGTTATCAATCATATAAACAAACTAAAGGAACAAAACTACATGATCATATCCTTAGATGTGGAAAAAGCCTTTGACAAATCCAGCACTCCTTTATGATTAAAGCCCTGGAGAGATCAGAAATACAGGGAGAATACCTAAATATAATAAAGGCGATTTACAAGAAGCCGACAGCCAGTATCAAACTTAAAGGAGAAAAACTCAAAGCAATCCCACTAAAGTCAGAAACTAGACAAGAATGTCCTCTCTCCCCTTATCTATTCAAAGTTTTATCTATCGAAGTTTTAGCTAAAGCAATAAGGGAACGATAAGGGATTAAGGGCATACAAATTGGAAAAGAAGAAGTGAAGCTATCTCTATTTGCAGATGATATGATTGTATACATAAGTGAACCACAAAATTCTTCCAAGGAAATGCTACAGCTGATAAACACCTTCAGCAATGTAGGAGGATACAAGATTAACTCAAAGAAATCAGTAGCCCTTCTATACACTAAAGATAAAAGAGCTGAAAAAGAAATAAGGAAAACATTACCCTTTATAATAGCTGCAAATAGTATTAAATACCTTGAAGGAACTATAATCAAAGATGTAACAGACCTATTTGACAAAAATTTTAAATCACTAAAGAAAGAAATTGAAGAGGATATCAGAAAATGGAAAGCTCTCCCATGTTCCTGGATTGGTAGGATCAACATAGTAAAAATGGCAATTCTACCAAAGGCAATCTACAGATTCAATGCACTGCCCATCAATATCCCAACACAATTTTTTTTGGACCTTGAAAGAACAATACTCAATTTCATTTGGAATAACAGGAAAGCCAGGATGGCCAAAACAATTTTATTCAACAAAAGAACCTCAGGAGGTATCATCATCCCTGACTTCAAGCTATACTATAGAGTTACAGTAATAAAAATAGCCTGGTACTGGCATAAAAACAGACTTGTGGACCAATGGAATAGAATTGAGGATCCAGACATTAACCCAAAAACCTATGAACACCTGATCTTTGACAAAGAGGCCCAAAATATTGAATGGAAAAAAGAGAGTATATATAACAAATGGTGTTGGCATAGCTGGATGGAATTGTGTAGAAAAATGCAAATAGATCCGAGCCTGTCACCCTGCACAAAACTCAAATCCAAGTGGATCAAAGACCTCAACTTAAACCCAGCCACTTTGAACTTGATAGAAAAGAAAGTGGGAAATATACTTCTACAAATTGGCACAGGCGACCACTTCCTAAATACAACACCAGTGGCAAAGACACTAAGACCAACAATCAATAAGTGGGATCTCCTGAAAGCTAGGAAGCTTCTGCAAAGCCAAGGACACTGTCAATAGGACAAAACGACAGCCTACAGAATGGGAAAAGATTTTTATCAACCCTACAAGTGATAGAGGACTGATCTCTAAGATATATAAAGAGCTCAAAATCTAGAGCATAAAACCTTGAATAACCCAATCAAAAAATGGGGTACAAATCTCAAAAGTGAATTCTCACCAGAGGAACTACGAATGGCTGAAAGGCACCTGAAAAGGTGCTCTTCACCTTTAGCCATCAGAGAAATGCAAATCAAAACAACTTTGAGATACCACCTGACACCTGTCTGATTGGCTAAGATAAAAGGCACAGAAGACAGCCTATGTTGGAGAGGATGCAGAGCAAGGGGAGCACTCCTCCATTGTTGGTGGGAGTGTATGCTTGTTCAACCACTTTGGAATGCAATATGGAGGTTTCTCAGAAAATTGAGAATCAATCTCCCCAAAGACCCAGCAATACCTCTTCTGGGTGTATACCCTAAAGAGGCACATTCACACTCCAAAGGTATTAGCTCAACTATGTTCATAGCAGCATTATTTGTAATAGCAAGAACCTGGAAACAACCTAGATGTCCCTCAACTTAAGAATGGATTAACAAACTGTGGTACATCTACACCATGGAATACTACTCAGCAGTAAGAAAAAATGATATCCTAAAATTCCCAGACAAATGGATGGATTTGGAAAATATCCTCGTGTGAGAGGTATCACAAACCCAGAAAGATAAGCAGGGGATGTACTCACTCATTAGTGGTCTCTAAACAAACAAACAAGAAAAAATGCCAAGCATGCCCAAGCAGCAAACCATAGCCACTGAACAGCTTGTGATCAGTAACACCCTGGACTGACCCTTCGGACTCCACTCCAACTATAGGAACACCTGACTCCCTCTTGAGGGAGGGGGGACAAAACTGGATTTGGCCAGGAGTGGAGACTGATCCAAGCATTATTGGGTCAGTGAGACCATAGGACTGTCTGCTTCCTGCCCAGGGTGGGGATGGGGAGTTGAGGAGAAATAAAATGACCTGATGTGGTGGGAGGGTGAAGGGACCTTGAATAAGAATATACAGGGATGGAAAAAAAATTCAGAGGGAAAGCTGAACACAAAGTAAATATATGTGTAGCAGTCTTATTTGCATTATTACCCTTGATAAGTCATGCTTATGATTTTTATCTTCTTTATAGTTATTGTTAACTTTTCAGCATTTTAATTTCATTTTACTGTTTTTTTTGATAAATACAAAATAAATAAAGAAGAAAAAAATAAAAAAATAAAAAAAACAAATGGAAAAAAGAATAAAATGTGGTACATTGACAAGATGAAAGTTTTAGTCAGCCATAAAAAAAGAACAAAATTACAATACTTTCCGAAAAATTTATGGAACTGAAGATTAACACATTAAACTCAAAAAATCTGGACTCAGAAAGATAAATATTACATATATTTTCATGTGTCCAAAATCTAGGTTAAAAAAATACAAAAAAAAAGAAATGAATACACTGCAGAGTGTTTCATAGGGTGCATATAACATGAATTTCAGCTACAGAATGACTATAATTATTCATAGCATTATTTTCTTCTTAACTTATTATCAATATTAAGACAAACACTTTTCATGCCTTCATTTAGAAATGAATTTATTCCTATTTGGAAAGCAGAATTCAATCCCACCAGCTACTCTTATTACATGAACCTTTGCAATGGAAAGCAGGATTCAATCCCACAAGCTACTCTTATTACATGACCCTTTGCAAAAGTAGTTGAAATTGTGAAACCTTACTTCACCATGCTTGCCTAGTGCAACCAAAATGACACCTTAAAGATGTTTCTCCAACTTTAATCCTACTATTATTTTGCATTTGAGCTAAGAAAATTGTACATTTTTAACTTCAATTATTACTTTACATTTTTGTATAAGTTTTATTTGCTTTTACATTTTCATTTAGGTAATTGGTTGTTTGCATATTAGGTCAATGCCACAACCTGAGGGCAATTTTATGTTTAATGACCATAATATAAAACTGTGAGAATTATTTTTAAGCAACCTAGAGTGATGGTTGAGACTAATTTAGTTCAGTAGAGGGCCATGACTCCAGGTTTCCCTATGAAGATATTTCCAAAGACAGTGTGACAATGGGTTTTGTCCTGACAGGTGGACAGAATGCCTAGGAGACATTTTAAGGAAAAATGAGAGGTGGGTCTTGGCTGAAGTACAGAGATCATCTCTAATGGAATCTGTTGCCAGAAAATGGAGAACAAAACGTTTAGTATGTATAAATTTAATACTTTCAATCTTAAAGCTTGTGTAACAACAGTTTGTAGAATAACAAAATAACCCAAGCATGACATTAGGATGAGGAAATCGGACCTGCCTGGAGTGCATGCTAAGTTGATCCACCTTAGGACTTCTTGACATTTTGGTGGAGGGAATGTGGGGTTAGGGAGGAGGGAGGCTGTATATAGACAGGGAGGGATTGGAAGGGTGAAGAGAGGGAAATAAAGTCTTATTTTCTTTCTAAAAATAAATAAATAGATAATAAAAAAAGAAAGATAAAAAACCTAAAAACTTTCATTTGGGAGACTACAAAATGGCTTAGCAGTAAGAGCACTGGCTGCTTTTGCAAAGTACTGGCCTATTTTTTTCCAGCACCCAGCTACAACCATCAATTACTCTAATTATACAACATTAGTGCTCTCTTCTGGCTTCTATGAGCATGTTGTACACATGATGCAGAGACACAAAAGCAGACAAAGCATTCAGTAGTAAGGCAAAAATAAATAAATCTTTAAAAATATCAATTAACTCACTTCTTAAAACAAAAGATTTAGCCTATAAGCCATCTATGGACAGCAATATTAACAACTTGCTATTGAAAATTTGCAGAGAGGTCAATTATATTTTAATTTAATATTTTATTGCATTTATTTATTTTACATTCCAATCCCAGTCTCCCTTTCCTCCAACAAGCCCCACTTTCCCTCCACTCTCCAATCCAATCCTCCTCCTTCATTTCTACTCAGATAAATGCAGATCTCCCAAGGATACTGACAAGATATGGCATTTCAAATTGTAGGAGGACTAAGTACCTCACTTTATAATAATGCTAGCAAAGGCAAACCAGTAAGAGGAATACACACATCCATATTTAGCTTATTAATTCTATTTTGGAGTGGGATCAAATTAGATATAATTAATGTTACCAATGAACATTTGAATATCAGATTGAAGAGTGTCCTAGAAACAGCCTATATTTTAATAGCATGGTATAGTAATTTACCTGTGTCACTTTTTAACATACTAAAAATAAATGATAATTAATTGGTCATATCAATATTTTTCTCATTCTGATTTAACTTTTATAAGCTTCAGTTTAGCTGGATTTTCATGTTCTAATATTTGCTACAGTGTTCTTTATTTATGGTTGTTTGATTTCTTCTGGCTGTCAACATTGACATACTGTTCAAATACTCCAGTAAAAAAGGAGTACAGGCTGTGACTGTTTACTTACAGGGGGCAAATGTTACTGTTTTACTTTTGCTTTTATGAGGGAAAACCTGCTTCTGTTTCATGGTCTTGGTTACATTGTTGGCAGAAGACCTCATGCAGAGTGAAGCTGCATGTCCATCTTAAAAAAAAAAAAAAAAAGTCAAAAAAGACTTTCTATTTGATTTGTTTATCTCACCCAATTCTCTGGTTCTAAATATAACATCTTAGGATGGATCCATCTATCCCTAAAAGGTTAGTAGTCATGCTAGCAAGTATTCATGTGTTTTATAGCATGGCCTCCAGGTGACTGATTTAACTAAGTCACATCCTTTACCTGATCATTTAAATTTTTCATTTAATCAAGCTGGTTGAAGCCGAAACAGACACTGATCTTCCAAATGTTTAAAATAACATTATGATGTTTGATGTTTTATGAAATCATTTTCAGTTGTGGTAGATCTTGTTTGTCCAGCTCTGTGCTCTCTCAGCCTGTGGCTGAATGTTTTCCAGACTGTGGATCATCTGTAATATTTTCTTCCTCTTATACAATCTAAGCCAGTGGTAATGGGCTTTAAGCTGATCACTGTCTTATCTAAAATTGTTTCTCTTTAATTCAGGATTTGCTCAAATCTCTGCTGCCCTACTGTTTGGAACTCACAAATCTCCAACTAATTCCTGAGAGGGAGGATTGTTCATAGACTCTGCACACTCAAATAGCTTTAGATACTGCTTTTAACAGTGTGGTTTTCTCTTCCTTGAGTATTTTATTTTATCATATGCATGATTATTCTAATTGTATTATTTTTAAAATATGAAAGGAAAACATTATCCCAATAAATATTATTTGTAAATATAAAATTTGTTCAGTGCTTATAAATGATAAAAATGATAAATAATATATACAATATGTTACATCTTGTATATAAAAATGTTACATCTGTGACATTTATTGCTCTAATGCACGAAGAATTAAAAGTTTTCTTGAACTTATGTGTCTCATCCACATTGTCTTCCTGTCTTCCATTGTACTGCATTTTCATTTTCATAACAATTTTCATTTTATAAAATAATTACTCTTTCAGGAGATGGAAGAGCCACAGTAAGTAGCCACTATCCTTTCTGTTGTTTACTGGCTATTTATTGAGAGGATTGTTTATAAACTAATATCTATAATTTTAGTTTATGTCCAAAAGATACTCCAATATGTCCATAATTTCATTTGAACTAGTAGTGAAATATTTATCTAGGTGAGATCACTGTTAAATAATATATCTAATTTTGTGTGATGTTAACCAAAGCTTTTTTTCTGTGTTTAAAATCATACTACAAAAGAATTATTTCTTTCTAGTTTACAAGATTACAGATTTAAAAAGCTAGAAACTAAGTACTTGAGAAGAATATAATAGTACATATAAACAACACTTTAATCTCTGTCCATAAACTTTAGCTCTTTGGAGACTGCCAATAACAGTTTGATTTAAATAGAATCAAGAAACTTAGTTTAACAAGCATTGAGCATTTAACATTCAATAAGACAAAGTTCAAGTGACTGTCATTAATAATTTATTTTGAAGTTATATAAAATTCTGCTCCTTTCCCATCATGCTGTATAATGGGATACTAACTCCAGTGCTTTCACTAGCCATACCCACCTTAATCACATGTAGTTTTTACTAAGTAACTTAAGGTTTAAGTTGACATCACACTTGGTTCTTACTTTAATGAATGGAGAAAAAAATCAGCCATTTGTAATGATGAAAGTGCCACTGTGTAAGGATTTTTACACTCAATAAACATAGGCTGCTTTATTATTTATATATTTTAATTTAAATATGTTTTAGCTAGTCCATCAAAACATAAAGTTCTATACATTAATGGGATACTATGTGATGTTTTGATGTCAATGTATGCAATGTAATCAAGTAATCAGGTAATCAAGAACCTTTTTCAGAAATCGAGCATTAAAGTCATTACAGTTTATGAACTGAAAGCAGGTATTGGTAAGTAATAGCATGAAGCTCTTATGAGTAAGAGGCAGGAGCCTCATGTGTCTACAAATCTCCTCAGCTTTCTCTAGTTATAGAATAAGTATCACAGGCAATTCCCTGAAGCTCACAGTCCAGGGTGATTATTCAATGTAAAAATGCCTACCAATTATTTTTGAAAATTTTCTGTGAAATCTGCTAAATATTTTTAAAAGAAAATTCATATTTCCAAATTCAAGTTCAGTATTTTACTGAGAAAATAAACTTAGAGTTGCAATCTCATAAATTATTTTACATTTCAATTATTAATATATGTTAATCACTGTAGTTGAGAATGATCACATGTAAAAGAAACAGGTTGAAATATTATAGGCTGGGGTGTTTTTGAATGGAGATGCACTTTTCTATTATGCACGAGTTCCAGAATGCAAAAACTATCAAAAGAAAGATAGGGAAAATATTAATAATTGCAAAATAAATAAAGAAAAAAAACCAACAGAATATTCTCACAGAAAAAATACTAATTTAAATTTATGACTAAAGGAAAAATTCACTCAATAATTTGCCACATTGTTATTATATTTTTTTATGTAAATAGTGCAAGTGTTTGCAGAAATTTCCATGTGCCAAAGTCATAATCATGTTAATATAATGACATTCTTGAGGCAAGTAACTTATAAGTACAAAAATTGTTTGACTCATGGTTCTAGAGATAAACTGAGCTTCCCCTTTGTTTTTAGCTCATCATGGAAAAAAAATTATGTGGGATGACAAACTGATAACATCTTGAGGTAAGATAAACATGGTCTTCAGGAGAGATTGCCTGATCCCTCTCAGGAGTTAAGACTGTCATCCTAGGGACCAAGCCTGCAGTGTGTACACTTCTGGATGAAGTTCATCCAATCATAGCCTATATAATTAATGGACTGACAAACAAGAGACCTGCACTAAATCACTATGGTTCTTTTATCTCCTCTGTGTTTCCTGATTGTCCAGTGGAATGTAGTGAATAAAAACATATATATATATATGTTATACACACACAGATACACAGACAGTGCACAATCACACTCTGTTAAGAGTCAATAAGCATGAAAACAATTTCAGCAATATAACCTAAAATTAACTGTGCCAAAAAATTATAAATAAAATAAAACTAACTTTACTTAAAATTAGAACACATTTAATTTAATTAAGCCAGGTTGCTATTTGTTTCTCAAGGACTATTTAATTTTGTAAAAAATTAACAAATTTATAAGCAAAAGACATTTTTTATGAAAAAATCATTTAAAAGTATTTGATAATATTGCACTTTTCCAAACCTGTTCATTTATGCTAATCATAAATCTCTAGAGCAATCATTACCAGACAGCCTAGGGTACTTACAACTATACTATCTCATATTATTCAAATAAGAAAAATTGTTAATGAATGCTATCACTAGAGAATTGTGGAATTGTTAGAATGTCAGTAGAGCTTTTCATTATATCCCTTCAGGTTACTCTATACACTTCTGAAAGACAAGTGGCTAGAAACATGCACTAAATAATTATATATTCAGAAACAGGTAAAGATGTAATCTCCTATATTTTTATTGTTTTGAATATGCATACATAGAGCTTGAATTGACACTTGGCTTTCATTTTTATTTGTATATTAATAACCTTTATGCATGCATAATGCTATGATAAACATAGGCACGATAAAAATAATTAATGTCTAATTTAAACTTATAATTAATAGATGGATATATAGCTAAGTCTATTAAAATATAAGAAAGAAAACAAGAGAAACTTTATCTCATATAAGTGAAGAGATTTCTCACACTTTAAAATCTGCTGTAGATACAAAACATGACTTGGGATCCTAAATATGCTCAAAATATAATTTCTGCCACTGTCTATATAAAAGTCAGGGGCCAAGTTTAGATGAATCATTCAGATGAGAGACAGTCTTTGCTGTTTATAAAGTTTGAATGATTTAATAAATTCTGTAACGAGAAGACAGTCATCAGAGATAATGCTTTACAGGACACAAGGATCTGACTGACAGCAAATTTTCAAAATTTTCAAAGTAAGGTTATATAGTATTAAAAGGATACTTAGAATTTTGAAGTTGAAAAGTTTATAGTAGTCTAAAAATAGTAAGTTTAAAAGTGTAAAATAATTTCTATACAATTTATTTATTTAACAAATTGTACTATTAATCCAGAAAGGAAAAATAACTAAGCATATGAGCACATACAAGGATAGAAAATGTGACTTCTTTATTCATATTAATAAAAAAATGAATGAAAGCAAAAAATTAGAAAATAAATAAATTTTAAAAAAGATTAATCTTTATTTATCCCCTGTTATACTTTGAAGATATAGTTGTGTTTTGCAAAACAAACCCTGCACTTTTAAGTCTGCATAATTCGTCCTCTGAAGAGTTATTGCTATAGTGATTTTACATACCACAATAACAATTCTACTCTTTATATTTTATTTACTTCATTCCTTTTTGTAAAATGTGTACTTGTTTGTGTTTGTGTGTATGCGTTCAAAGGCATTTTTCATATTTCTCTACTGAAAGGTATCCTCAGTTTTCAATAGTTAGGGTCAGGTAACCTCATAGTATGAAGGGTATGGAAGCAATTGTATAATTGTATAGTTGTAGAGTTTCAACAAAATTGAAGAGTAATATTACTCAACAGTCTTGGTGTCTCCACAATTTTATTTTTAAAGACCACTACTTCTTAAATATGTGCACAGGAATTCTTGGGCAGAACAATTATGAAACAAATAGGAGAACATAGCTAATGCAATACAAGAAACAAATAAATGGGCCCTACAGTGTGTTTTGAAAACGTCTGACAGAAGACTTCTATGGCATGCTTGCATGCAGCAGTCTCAGCTTACATGCAATCTGGAAGATCAGGGAAACCTTCCTAGAAACACTGATATCTCAAAAAGATGCAAGGGTCCCATAGAAAAGTAACTAGCAGACAAAAATATCAATGTGCACTATATGTTGAAGATACAGTCAGATTCTATTAGTAGTTGTTAGCTTTCTAGCTATTTAACAAATGTCCTGAAGTACTTTACATATGATGGAAAAGCACTTGTGAGTGAGGATTCTTAGGAGAAGCTGTGACTACAAACACTGAGTTATTACAACTTCAATGAAATTGAGAGGTATTTTGAGTCCAGAGTCAAAGTATCACAAGGGATCTTTAGTCCCTTATTAATTATTTATTTCTCTTCCTTATATGTGACCTAACATATGTTGTGAGCATTACATGTAATTTTTAAAAATATATAAATAAACTTCTAGCTTCGATCGACTCAAGGGCTAAGCATACTGTCACATAACATCTAAGGCTCACAACAGGTTTTCACCAGTTTGCTGTAATCTTTCAACCTACTATGCTCACCAATGGATGGCTAAAGCATTTTTTTATGATTATCTAAGTTCTCTTACTATAACAGTTTATGAAATTGCTGAATCATTGAAAAGTAAAAAATTGGGTGACACATCTGTGTTTCTATGCCACTGGACACTGAAATTTGTCCTCACAATAAATTATGTTTTGTCTCCTTTAAATTAAAGATTGTGTTTTTTACTTGAGAGATAAATTTGGCTTATGGTTTTAGAAAATTCATACCTGCTTGCCACAATATTGCTTCTGTTCCATATGCTGTGTCAATAGTAGGTTATGTGCAGCAGAGCAAAAAGACCATAGCAGAAAAAGTGAAAGGGGAAGTGGAAATGGGTCTTAAGGTCATAAATTGATTAGCTACAGACCTCCTACAAGGATTCATGTCTCAAAAAATCCTACCATACCCTTAATAACATAACTCCGGATTGCTTGTGGACATTTATCACCAAAACTATGGCAGTTTACTTAATATCACTCTCTAAATAAATGATTCTCATCCTTGTTTTTAAATTTTATTTATCTTTTTGTAATGAATAAAGTCATATTTTTTATCCTTCTTAGTGCTGGCACCCTTTAACATAGTTCCTTATGTTGTGGTAAACTCCAACCATAATATTACTTTATTGCTACTTCATAACTATAATTTTGCTGCAGAGCAATGTCATAGTTCCTAAGACCACCCAAAATATGAGCTTTTACAAAAGTAACAACCCACAGGCTTATAACTGCTTCTCTAAATGGTGCTATAAACTAAAGTATATCTCAGTAACCCACTGAAATTTTTGATATCAAAAGTTCAAAATTGCCACATGCATTCATACTCATAACCAGTATAAGTGATTAAAATAAATAAAATAAATGTATTCTGCAGTCATGATTAAATATGCAAGGAAACTATTTTTAAAGCTATAACCAAACTTCACAGTAGACAACACAAAGACTACATCCCCCTAACATTATTTGTACAAGCCAATATTAACTATTTATTTATTATAAGGCTTTTTTTATTTGAAAGGTATGTCACCTTTGTAAATGTGTTACATTCCTTTATCAGTATAGCAAGGCATGAACTCTGTATTTTAAGAACAACCATGCTTAGATTAATAGTAAAACAAGTCACATATGTTTCCACTAATAATTCCTAGCTTGGAAACACTAGGATTCTGATAAAAGATCCCCTCCAAACTTCATATTGCAATACACGATTAAAGATTTAAGTGTTTAAACACATTTGCTTGGTCAACCTAAGCTTTAATAAAGCAAAAACTACAACTGAACATATTTTTGATTTTGTACTTGACAGATGGTAGACTGTGTAAAGTGTCTGAAGAAAGTCTGTCACTATGCACCATGATAGAAAAGAAAATACATCTTATGATATTAATGATAATTATGTTAGACTATATGTTTAAATATCATACAATAGTTTAGACATATATTAACTAATTAAACTATTAAATAATTTAATGTTATTAATTAATTTACTAACACTTAAATTAATTAATAAATTAAATTGAATTTTTTGGCTTTTTAGGCCTTTTATGATTTATTCCACTGGATAGCATTTCTCCTATTATCTATGCATCTCTATCATCTACTTATATTCATTTATTGTACTACTGAGTCCACATTCTTTGCCAATTTTAAATATTGTAAAGCTTCTCATTTTTTCTCTTAATATTCTGAACAATAGATAACTTCTAAATCACTGTCTTTTCATAATTTAGAGGATTTCACATTTAAATTAATCTGTAGTTATACACATTTAAGAGGAGAACCAAAGATAGTAGATATCATTTATTATTAAATAACAGTCTTATTAATAAGTAGATACATAGATAGATGGATGCATGAATCAACTTCCAATTCAATTCACTTTTTTCTTTAAGACAAGTCATAGTAAAACATGAATACTAAGGTATTCTAACACATAAAAAGATGTTCAGTGTACAATATAGTACAATTCATACATTTTGAATTTTCTTCAATTATGATACATTTACATTACTTTACCCTTTCTGTTTACTACTCCAAGCCTCCTACATATCTCTCCTTGCTCTCTTTCATATCATGGCATCTTTTCACTCATGGTTTTTTATAGTATAATACATACAATTCACAAACAGGACACTGATGTCCAGAAAGAATGGCATCTCACTTTAACACCCAGTAACAGGCCAATAAGATAATTCAGTGAGTTTATAGCTCTTGCTTAGCACACCAGACATTCTACATTTGATCATGAAGTGATCAGCTGACATGGACAGGCACACTGTGCACATATACCTATACATTTATATCTCACATATACAGTAAATCTTAAATGAATAAAATGTATTTATTATTTACTTATTATGTTCTAATTCTCTTCCCAATTACATATTTATTTATGTATTAATGATTATCCACAAAATTTAAATGAAAGCTGTGCAGTATTTCTCCAAGAAAAGAACCAAATGACTACAAGAGATACCACCATTCATCACATTATTTTCTTCCTTTGCTTAAAACAAATCTTAGTGTTCCGGCCATACCTGCAATTATAAACACTGGGGTGATTGAATGTAATAGTAATCTGTGCCATTCTTTTGCACAGACTCTTAGGACCTACCTAGATTTTTCTCACTATCCTTCTATTGCTGAGTGAATAATGTATTTGTGACATAAAATATAATAGAAACTCAAAAAGTACCTAGTGTCTCTGAATTAAAAAAAAAAAGCATTGTTTGCTTAAAGCTAAAATCAGAGACTGTAATCAAGCAGATATAGGAATGAATCTTTCCCTATATCACAATGGATCTAAAAATCTTGCATTAGATCAAGTAAGAATCAGCTCCCTCTAAGTAAGTTTCCATGGAATTTTAACCTTGGTGATTTAAACAAGAATTTCATTAGAAATTTCATTAGCTTTTATTACTAATACATATGCTATCTCTATACAAACATAATAAATATTCAAATAAACAATAGATGATGGTAATATTGCACTGTGATGTTTAGTTAAAATTTTATTATCCATTTAAGTTTAAATATAATTAATGACCAGTCATAATTTGACTTATGGATCATGAAGATGTGGGAATGCCTCCTTACTGAGCAAGTGGTTTTGTGTTTTGTTTTTTTCTTTGATGCTACACCTTCAACGGCACTGCTTAACCGCTGCTTACTTATCATTTAGACTGTGTTATGTGTTATATATTGTAAGTAATCTCAACTAAAGTTAAAATTTAATTTAGATTCTTTTCATCTTATCTGTTAAATCTTGTTTCTTCTTCTTTCCTTTGTTTTCTCATGGGGGAAAAAAGAACTTTATTTTCTAAAAAATTATAAAATAGTGTGGCAAGAAAAAAAAGAAGTATGTAACAATGTCATTGTGTAGAATAAATAGTGTTAAGATTATTTCCAGCATGGGTGTTCTTTACTATTTTTTAAAGTCCACTAATGAGTGAGTACATCCCCTGATTATCTTTCTGGGTTTGTGATACCTCACTCAAGAGGATATTCTGCAAATCCATTTGCCTGTGAATTTTAGGATATTATTTGTTCTTGCTGCTGAGTATGCATACCATAAAAGCATTAGCTCAACTATGTTCATACCAGCATTATTCATAATAGCAAGAACCTGGGAACAATCTTGATATCTACCCCTCAACTGAAGAATGGATTAGCAAACTGTGGTACATCTACACAATGGAATACTACTCAGCAGTAAAATAATTGAGATTTTAAAGTGATATATTTCTGTATGTTCTGTTTTATAGTTAATAAAAATTTATTCATATTATAAAATGTGACTGACAATCATTTTGTCAGTTTCTACCAACTTTTCCACTATAGTCTAAGTTTGATTTAATCCCCTATTCCACTTACCATTGGTATTTACAAACTATGAATGCTGATTTTGTTATTCGAGTTTAAAAATCATTATTAACTTTATCTTAGTCAATTAAGAAATTCAAGATGATTTCTCTTTTATATAATTCACTATACTTCTATTTGCCATGATTCAGTAACGATAAAATAGAGTAATCACTGAAATGGTGCTTACATTTTAGAATTCTTCTCACTTCTTACAAACACTACATAAATACCAACAAAGTTTTTCTTTGTCAAAGCAACTGTATAATAATAACATCAGTTGTGTTTTCCCTTGCAAATGATTGTATTTATAGGTTCAAATACACTTTGCAGGGACAAGTCCAATACTCACAACAGATCATTGAATTTGCATAATTAAAACATAAATAAGCTTGTGGTGTTATACAATAACACAGAAATAATCAATTAACATTGTATTTATTTTTAACTTTAATTTGCAGGTAAAAACTACTGTTAATTTTATTATATATAGTAAACAAAAAATTCATAAAAGTTATCATATCTAGAGCTGTTAGTCTAAGAATTTAAAAACTAAAAGATAATCTACTAAATGTACATTTCTAAAAAATTTATTTTTAAAAAGTTGTTATGAACTACAAACATTATATGATATTGTTTTATATAATGCTTTACTTTTAACTTAAAGTATCCAAATATGAAAATACATTTATTAGATATTTGTCCTCATGTTTTTAATGAGTGCATACATCTACATCTGTGCCTTATAATAAATGGATAAATGCTGGTTTTAGGATGATATAATCTGTGCTTCCACATAGAAAAATTACTTCATTTTACCGGAAAAAGGTTGTATTCCCTGAACATCCATTTACCATCTGGTTAATCTCACATATGGTAATAACACTTCTGCATATGTGATCAGTGACAACCTATCTAAGAAAAGGCATAGGCTGGATCTAACATGATGAGTATGTAGCTGTACTTGAAACCTTTAAGGATAAATAAAATCATTATCATTATGTAACATTAGAACGGTAAGGACCATAATTAAAGAAAAGCTCAAATGACTAAAAAAAAGAAATTATTCCATTAAGACTTGTTTTAAATTGAAGACAGGTAATGATACACCTAAGTCATCATTAGCTTTTAATATACTGAAATTGTTCAGAAGTTCTATATTCATACTAATGTTAACTTGAAGCTTATTTTACTATAATCCTTTTATTGGATTTCATCTCATGCTTCTAATGGTGTGATCAATGCAAAATAAAACTATTCTAATTAATATAACAAGAAAGAAAATGACCAATGTACTTCAACTTAAAAAGTTGAGTAAACAGTTTTTCATATCTGGTAAATTAATAGCCCTATCTAAACAATATATATTTATAATGTTCACTGTTAACTACTCTCCTAAATACCTACTAAAGTAGAGCAAGTGAATGCAGAAGTGTACTGCTGTGCTATCCTCAGTGGTTAACAATCATCCTTAAGAATTTCCATGTTATAAATCTTCAGTCACAGTTTGATTAATATACATTTTCTCTATTTGTGAAATTTAAAATCCTGCTGCATAAATATTTTGAATTTGTCCCAGACTGGAAGATGAAACTAAAAGTTTACTCTTGTAAAGCTAACATCAGATATGTTTTCCAAAAGTATTCCTGAAGAAGTAGAATTATAGCCATTAGAATAACAATAGATAAGCTTTATGCCAGTATCTATGAGCTTTTATCTAAGGTAACTGGACAAGAAGACTACTCTATAGTCTTGGATTTTGAGATTCAAATGAAGAGCTTATTAACACAAAATTAATTCAGTGTTAGGCACATAGATTAGGAAATTTAAATCTAGGATGAATGGTTGGATATATTGACACTGATTTAATAAATATTACTTAGTGTAAGGCCTGACCTAGAGTTCAATATTCTCTCTACTACAATATGATAATGTCTCATGTGCTCTAAGAAAACAAAAACAGATGTGTGAGGGTTCGATAAAATACAATTCCTTTTAATCCATACTCATGTCATGACATAAATATCAGAATGCCCAATTCCAATAGAATTGGAACTAATAAGCACACATAGAGTATTTTTGGTGTAGCTGTATGAGTGCATATAGAAAAAAATTCTGAAGATGTATCTTTCATAATTTATTTGTGTATTAATACATGTGTATTCACAATGGTAGTTTGTGTCATGTCCCTATTGAATGTGTAACTTCAGTTAGAAATGACATTATTTAAGAATATGCACAATATTTTTTAATAGCTCTGTCTTAGGTTTTCTTGCATTTTTTTCTAAATCAAATCTAATTTAGAGGAACCAATTATATTAATAGCTCACATTTGTCTGGTGATCACTATATAATAGGGGTGTGCTTTGTGGTATGTTAACTAAATATCCAATGAAAATAAGCATGAGGTAAAGTAGTTGATATTAGTATTTCAATTTATCAAATAAGAGAATCTATTTAATCAATTTAATTGATAGCATGCTCAAGGTAAAGTTAATACTAGTGGGGGAGTTTCTACTACAACAGCTCTGTCTCAATGTATTTGCCATACCATTTTATTATTTCATTTCAAATCAGGGAATTATTTATTCTTCCTACTGTTCAAAACAGATTAATTTTAAAATGGCATGTTCCTCTTACTGATACTGAGTCACAGTGTTTACAGGTAGTGGTAGCAGAATCTGAATATAATATTTTAATACCAGAACCACTTCAGCTATGAACAACATTAAAAAGAATTAATATTCTCTTTTCTTGAGTTGTCTTTTCATGGTTCAGAGTTTCATACTATGATTCTATTTATACTTCATGGAAGACTACCATGAGCAATCCAAATATAATATTGCTGTTAATGATTAAAATTACTTTAAAATACTTTTAACTTTATGACATCCACTGATCTCTCTCTCTCTCTCTCTCTCTCTCTCTCTCTCACACACACACACACACACAAAACACAATGTGTGTGCATGTATGTAGAGATGATATGTATTGATATAGATATGGACAGACACACATACATAGATAAACATATAGAATGTATATACAAAGAAAGAAATAGGGAGATAAATGAGAATGTGTGGTGGAATGTTCTCTGTATAATGTAAATAAAGGAACTGTTTTGGCCTATGTAAAGCACCATAGAAGTGGGTGGAGAATCAGAGGGCAGGCAGGTAGGAAAGGGTGGAGTTAGTCACTCTCCATTCGTCCCCCAAGAGGAGCAGACATGTAGAGGTACCGACCAGCCATGGGCTGGAAGCCACGTGGTGGGCCGATTAATAGAAATGGGTTGAATTGGGATGAAAGAGCTAGCTAGTAATGTGCATAAGATATGGGTCAAACAGTGTAAAAGATATAAGCGTGTGATTTCATTTCTTTGGGGGACAAAAGCTGCGGGTGCACAGACCAAGTTCCAAACTGCTGGCACCGCACGCACACCAGGTCGCAACCTCCGGGACCCAAAACGGATCAGGAAAAACTTATTACAACAAGAATGCTTTTTCAGTATTTTGTTACAGCATACCTAAGAAAGTCACCTTTAAAAAAAGTTTTATTTTGGCTCACAGTTGTGGAGTTTTCAGTTCATGGTCAGTTGGCAAGGCATCATGGTGGGAGTGCATGGCACACCAAGTGTCTCATCTCATTATAGCTGAGAAGTAAAGAGATAGGAAGAGGAGGGACTGGGGTCCCAACATCAAGGACATACCTCCCAGTAACCTAACTTCCTCTCACTGGGTTTCATTTTTTAGATTCCACCATTTTCCAATAGCACTGTATTGGGAAAATATATAGATCTCAGGAAACATTAAATATCAAAACTTATCAGTCCTTAATTGTCTCAAAATACTACTATGGTTATATTTCACATATCACATGGTGTTTATATACTAGTCTCTGACCAGAGGACCAATGACTTTAATGTTCAGTGAGATCACTCCCCACTGACAAAATGAGAAAACATTTCTACTACCTTCCTAAATGTAACATTGGTTTAGATTGATGAAAATATATCACTTCCAGTGGTAAAGATATAGTAGAAAAATTTCCTTTTACAACCTAACTAGGAGTTATTTAATTTCCTCACTAAATTTTTAATAATATATTACAAACAGTTAAAAATATTGTTCTGCCAGATACTTAAGAAAGGTTGTACACAGGAAGCCTAGAACAGGTGGAATGATTGTTTAAACAAAAAAGGATTGATAGAAGTAAAATATATTTCTGTTTCAATGATTTCAAAATGTAATGCTTCTTGGAGTTCACATTTTCCCCTTTTTATTTGATGACTGGCCAGTGTTAATAATGTTCATAGTTGCTCTCTGCTAGCTGAAGAGGGAGGTCTAATTAACCCAAATGATTAGTTGCTATTACTGGAGCAACAGCTGAAGCTAGACTTCACCACACAACTCCCTTAGACTTTTGTGAAATTGCTTTATTAGATCTTTTCTTATTTGATGTAACATTCCAAGATCTACTTTTTGTTCATGTTCTTTATTCAATATTTTCCTTCATTAAGCCCCCTGGGAATTACTCTCCTCATTTTATATGCCATAATTTTAAACAAGTTTAAAAGACACTGTTGAAGAGACTTGCTCAAAGTGTTCTTCTCAAATATAATTTCCATTTCCTTCTGGCATAAAAAGATAATTTATTTTTTTTACAAACTAGAAAAATTTCTATCAAAGCCATTACATCTTTCATCTATAAATGTCAGTAAAATGACAAATGCTTTGTTAGTCATTTCTTCATTTTATTACATGAACCTGTGGTTTCAAAATGATGATGCTCTGTCATCTTTGAAAATATAGTTTATTAAAATATTCTTATTTTAAGTCCATTACAAATTTAATAAAGTGCATAGTATAAAAAATAACAAACTTTCAAGTATTTTATTGAAAACCAAATAGCTCAATTTTGGACATATCATTAGATTTTCACAAAAAGATTATGCATCAAATTTTACTGAGTGTTATGTATAATTTGGGAGCTTGTAGATTAATATAATAGTCTCTCTTTGTGAAATAACATGAATTTTTCCAAGAGTTTGTAACCTATATTTCTCTAAATGCGTAAGAAGACAGATTAAACACTCACTATAAAATCAACCTCAAGACTTGTAAAATGTCACTCTGTGCCCAACAATCTCCAAATAGTTACCTCTGTTATTTGTAATTATGGCAATCAAACTACGGTTTTGATAAAACTTCACATAATACAGTTCTTTGACTGTCCTTAAAGTACACTAAGATAGTCCTCTATGGGAAAACACACATTTGTGTACCCATTTAAGTATAAGTGATTAATTTAAATTTATTCAGTTTACATTAGGAGCTTTTGGTCTCATAGGATAGAGATTCCCAAGCACATAAGAACTTACAAGATGCTGTGTTTTTATCTTCACCCTAGCTTCAGCTCTTAGCTATCACTAAATTGATCTTTGATTGTGGGTACAGAAATGAATGTGATGATTCTGTGTCTGAGAATAGCTAAGGCACAAGTTTCATTTACTAAAATTGTTCACAAGCTCACATCTTCAAATCATTTAGAACTTCATAATTAGAAGAGGGAAGTGCTATATTCTGAAAATATCAGCCAAGAACAAATATGAAAAATAATCTACTCATTTTTAGGACATAAAATATTATTATGAAAACTATAATTCTCAATAACACAAAAAAGCAAAAGTTTTGTTTAGTTTACAAGATACAAAATATCATTTAATTTGCTTATTTAAGGAGATAGTTTACATTTTGTTATCTGTATGTAAATAAAAGACTGTTTTGGCCTATGTGCAACACCATAGAAGTGGGTGGAAAATCAGAGGACAGACAGGTAAAATGAGAGTGGAGTTAGTCAGTTGCCATCAGACTCTGGAGAAGAACAGACATGTAAGAAATACAGGTGAGCCAAGGGCTGGGCCACTTGGCAAGTAGATTAATAAAAATAAGTTAAATTAAGATAAAAGAGCTAGCTAGTAATGTGCTTAAGACATGGGTCCAACAATATTAAGTTAATATAAGTGTCTGGTTCATTTCTTTGGGAGATAAAAGCTGCCACAGGCCAGGTACAAACCTCAGAGCCTAAAATGGGCCTGGGAAACTTTCTACAACAGATGGCACCCAACGTGGGGCAAACACCCACATAAAGCCCAAAAAAGTTTAAAAAGCTTAAAAAGCGTTCTAGATCACTAAAACAGAGCCAAAAGCAGCTTTCTAAAATACATATTTAAATTAATTTATAATATAAAGACAAGATGGTGTTCAGACTAAAATTTAAAAATGGAGCGTCCATGACACACAACTTAATCTCATACTTTCCACAAAAGACTTGACATAAATATAATTGATTTAAGATTTCTACTTATATTAAACAAAAAACAATTAAAAACAATTTTTAATAACATTTTCTAAGTCTGCGCTAGTTGCTGACAGTGACAAAGATACAACAGATAGATACCTTAGCCATATTAAAACACTGCCAAAAAACCAAAGTCAACAATTAAAATAATACCAACATTTTAAAGACTCTTCTAGTTGAGAAATAATTAATTATTTAGGACTTCATAATTAGAAAAGGGAAGTGCTATATTCTGAAAATTTCAGCCAAGAACCAATATAAAATATAATCCAATCATTTTTTTCTTAGTACATGAAATATTATTATCAAAGCAATAATTCTCAATAACACAAAAAAGCAAAAGTATTGTTTAGTTTACAAGATACAAAATGTCATTTTATTTGCTTATTTAAGAAGATAGTTTACATTTCATATTCAGTCAGAACTCAATATGTTATTGTGTCTAAATATATATTTCTGAATTATTTAAATCTTGCAGACTTATTATTTCATTATTGTACATCTATTATAACAATGAGAAGTTGGTACATATTGTTTTAATAAAGATATTATAGAAAAGTTTAGTTAAATTATTGTAGGAGAATTAATGATTATGTTAAATAAATTAATGTTTATTTTAATTGGTTTTTAAGAGTTTTCTCTGTGTTACCATGGATTTTCTGGATCTCTCTGTAGAGTAGGATGTTCCCTAACTATTAGAGATCTAATGCCTCTGTCTACTGAGTGCTGAGTTTCAGAATGTGTACCCTCACTGCCCAGCTGTCCTGTAGCTTCTTTACATATTATTTTAAATAGCATAAGCAAAATCATTATAGATAATGTGGATGTCAGGGTTGACTTTGATTGGTGATACAATGCATCTACAGGACAAACTCATATGTAATTTATGTACTTGATTATAAAGAAGATAGCTAGAATATGCTCATGTAGATACTCTGCTGCAAAAGCAGACATTTTGTTTTCAAGATAAAAGGTCCTTGAATTCTTTTTGTATGGTGTAGGTATAATGCTAATAAAAGACTTTATTATGGAAAGTTATGGTCAAAATTGATCAGTATATGTTTTGCTTCATAGAATAAGACTCAAAATATGCTTCTTCCTGTTAATGAAATTCATGTTTGGAGATGGGGCTCACAGGTACCTAAGAAAGATAAACACAACCTCAGCCATTGGTCCTCACATTGATGAAATTCCAATAGCTAAATAGGCAGTCCTGACTGAGATTGTAAAATAGAAAAGTACACAGAGCCTTGAAAACACAGCTAAACAAAAGGGAAGGAGGATGGGACAGTCCATATATTTTTGATGGTGGCTTCATCATCCATGTTTGTATAAAAATGTTTTTACTGTAAGTCTAGATTTTGAAGCTATAGTCCAACATATAAAACCCTGTATCAAAATCTCAAAGTCAACACTTCTAGTGTCCTAGTGAACAGATATGTGGATTTCACCCAGGGTAGTAGAGAAGAAACCACATGACCAGAAGATGAGATACATTTAAGTCCAGCCATAAAATGACAGAAAAATAGTCATAGTGGGCTCTGCTATGAGTTCTTAAAGCAGCAAAAGAGTAGGTGGACAGGAGAAATTATGTCAGTGTTCTAGAGCAAGAGTGGTTGAAAGAGAAGATAATTGTTAAGTAGCTTGGTGAAAAGAAAGTTTTGTAGTTAGACACTAGCTCAAATTGATCATTCATGTTAGTGTGACTGAATATAAGGTTAGAATCTAATTTACTTCCTACACAATTAACAGTTCTTTCTTCTTGGTCTTTTATAATACACTATAGGGATAACATTCATACAGGGTCTACATTTTGTCCTTTTTTAAAAAAACTGTCTAATGACAAATTTCTATTCCATATACCACCTTTGGGATCTGAAATGTTCTCCAGGAATATGACACAAACTTAGTCCCAGCTTATTACATTGTTAGAAGGTCATAGAGCATTTAAAGTGTGAGTGGAAAGGACTTATGCCATTGGGATTATAATAATGTTAATCGTCAGCTTGAGGAAATCTAGCAGCACTTGGAATATTTTCCTCTAGTCGTGGTGATCCTCATTAAGTTAGTTGAGATAGGAAGTCTTGTCCACTCTGGAAGGCCTCTGCCTCTAGTTCTGATTCCGGATGCTGTAAATAGTGAAAAATGAGCACTAACATGCATTCACTTCTCTGTTTCTTGACTGCAGATGAAATATGACCACTTTTGATAAATTCCTGTGACTAGCATACGGAGATGAACTGTATCCTAGATCTATGAGCCATAATAAACTCTTAAAGACAACTGAGCAAGTTTCTTTTGCCATGATATTTTATCACAGAAATGAAATAGGAAAAGAATCTAAGACAGTGTGAGTCCTTGGAGGCTTTGGAATCTGTAAAATCTTCATTTTTCTCTTGTCCTTACCTAACCACCTTCAGTGAGGAGTCTCTGCTGGCACATGTTTAAGAGGGATGTGTTAAGCCTCAATATGAGCAGGTCAACAGAGCCATTAATATGTTGAGACTTCTAACCTTTTAGTCAAATTAAGCTACTTCCTTGAAAGTTTATGCTGTTGTTCAGAAATGGCATATTATCCCACAGATTATTTGATAAAGGATTGTTCAATTGTTGGATCCAATCACTGGAATGTGATTTTATCCTGAAGACACTTATTTAATCGATGACTTATTCCATTGATAGATTCAGACTTTGATGACATTACTAGCTGTGGAGGAAACTAGAAGGTGAGACTTAAAGAATAGAGGATAGTGGGTAACTTTAATTGAGAAGTTTTATGATATTATTCCTGATCCCCTTTTCTTCCTTTCGGTTCTTTTCTGGGCATTATGTGCAAGCTCCTGCACCAAATGTTGATGCCACCTTAATATTCTGATTTTCCTCAAGCTCAAACAATAGAACCAGATGAGAGTAAGGTTGAAGCAACTGAAACCAGGTGCTGAAATAAATCATTGTTTTAAAACTGTGCCAAGTATTTCATTGCATTTTTGAAGCATCAACTACCATCATCGATGTTCTCAGATACTTTTTCAAAACCTCAGAAACAATGGTCCACCACTCTGCATGGAAAAATAGAAATATCTTCATGGTATGGTAAAGTAGAGGACAAGACAAACAGAAACCTTGACTCTGAGAAACAAAAGCAAGTGTATTGAAATTAAATTTATGTTTAATGTGCTCTGGAGTCAAATATAGCCCTACCCCTTGTAGGATAATGTGCCTAGATATATGGCTGAATCTTGCACTCTTTTTTGTATTCTATGGTATAATGATTAGAATTACATTTAAAGCAGTGACATAATTTTTTTATAGATTTAGAGATGATCTTTATACTGATTTTCATGCCTGTTGTTGCCAGTAGATGTAGACTCAGCAGTCAAACATTTATAAAGGAGTTACTCTGAATGTTTACTGTTGAGTCAATGAAGAAAATCTGTTGCTATGTTGTAACCAGCTCCATTTGAGTTGTGGAGAATGTACTAATGTGTCATGTAAATGTTTCCACTTGTCAAAATTTCTAAACGACAAAACATGTGTTATATTACACAAGAATATTTTTCTACAGGACTTGAAAAATTTTGACATAATTTTAATTAAATCCCCAAATGCTACTGTTACAATTTGTAGACTGTCATGAAAACTAAACACCATACTTATTATTCTGACTCTAAAAGCACACAGAATCCAAGTTTACATATTCTTTAATATTCCACACAAAGTATTATTAATGAGAGCCTAGATATATTTTAACAACAGAAGTAAATCTATAATATTTGTTCTGTTGGTTTATACACTTGGTTTATTTTACTTATCAGTTCTATTTAAAAGATTTATATTTGGAAATGCATAATTAAACTAAGGTTTCTGATTAGCCATGGAAAACTAAAATATAAGCTCTATGGCTGTTATTGCTACTATATTTGAGTGAAAGTTTAAGTTAAAAAACTAGGTAACCTGAAGATAAGTAGATGAGAATCTCTCTGCTTCAAAATCTTAGCATTAGTTAAAGCTCACCCTTTTTCATTCTAGATAATCCATCAGTTTTACAATTTATATATATATATATGCACAAATTTATACTTTTTTAAATGTTAGGGTGAGTACTCAACATCTTTCTAGGTGTCTATATCTTAGAAAGTTGAAAATATTTATTTTTTACTTTTATGTATATGAGTGTTTTGCCTGCATATTTGACCATGTACAACATTCATGTTTGCCTAGAAAGGACAGAAGTATACATAGAAACCTCTGAGGCTGGTGTTTGAAATGGTTATGACCTGCCATTTGAATGCTAGGAGTTACATCTTGGGCCTCTGGTAGGGAAACTGAACTGTTGAGTCATTTCTCCGGCTCCAAGACATATCTTCTTATTAAAGGTTACTATCTCCTTATTAAAGTAACACCTGATAACCATAAAGCTATAGAAAATCCATCTACATTGTGAAACACAAAGTTAATTCTCCATTTGATTCATGATATTTTATTGAAATAATTATTGCTACATATAGTATTACTTTAATTTTAAACACATTCAATAATTGTAAGTTGCTAATAAAAAAGGAATATATATGAATGAAGATATGTAGAACATAAATACTACAGAAAAAAATAGTGGAAGTAGTTCTAGGAAAGCCATTCTTTTCTTAGATAATTACTCACTGTAATGAGAGAAGAAAATGAGTAGTCCCCAAATACTGAACTCATTGGACATAATGGCACTGGTTTCTAATTCTACATACTCAGAAGCTGGGGCATGAGGGTTGCAAGTAAAAGGCTTGACTGGGCTACAAGATGCAGTCCACAATGAGCTTTGTAATTGAGACTCTTCCTGCAAATGGAGAAAGGGCTGGTAGAGCATACCATGTGTGAGATGTTAGATGCGAAAATACAATGCTCAATTTTTCTCTCTCTCTTCTCTCTCTCTCTCTCTCTCACACACACACACACACACACACACACACAAAAGTATATGGGAGTCAGTGCATTGCTTGTGTGGTAACATGCAGTGTGATAAGTGGCATAAGCACTATGGCTTTGAAAATTTTTATCCTTATTAGAAAAAAAAGACACTTTTTTTTTTTTAAATTGAAAAGAATCCCCTTGTTGCTATCCTTTCCATCTCTGCAAGACTAGTATCTATGACTTGGGTGCAGTACTAAATGAAGTAAGAGTTACATGAGCTCACACATTGCAAATACCTTTATAGTTGGTATGATCACACAGGTGATCACTAAATTATTAGCAGATAAATATCAATTTCATGTAGGATACATGAAACAGAAAGGGCGATTCATTTTCTGGCCAGAAAAGAACAAGATAATCCATGATGGGTAATTTACTCATCTTTCTAAGCTTGGTTAGCAATTAAATCATTCATAGTACTTTTTTTTAGGATTTTTCTGTTCAAAACATTCAAACTGTGGTGGATTTTGCATACTTGAAACTGTTGTAAAAAATGGGTACCAGAGGCCTCCTTGCTAAGGACCATTTCAAAAGGCTTTATGAAAGAGGAATATATATAAAGAAGAGCACATGATCCTTCTTCCCCTTGAGAGCTGGGAAACATTGCTTTGGACCTTTACTATTTCTTTCTTGTTAAAATTAGGGTCTTTGCTAAACTTCACTTTTGTTTATCTTTTTGGTCCTTTATATAAGCAAGAATTCACATTTAGAGAAAAAATAGACTATTTTCACTGTGACTTTATAAGCAGTGCTATTACAGGACTATGACAACTACAGGAAATCCTGCTTGATTTTCTACTCCCCATCCCACCACTATTGTGAGAAATGGTATTTGATCCCCACTCCCCACCACACCCCCCACCCTGGTGAAATCTTATTTGATATCTACACTTATCTCACTTCCTGGTTAATTATCTTCCAGCATTTTCTCTTCCACTACTCAAAACTACATGGACCTTCTGTACTCTTATTTTTGACCAAAGATAAATTTATTTCAATGAAAAAATGATATGCAAAGACACTTTCATAATGTAAAAATGTACATAACGGCATGGCCCTGTGGGCACCTGCTCACTCTTTCAGGTGGACTGTGGGTAATGAATATTCTTTGCCCGTGTGATTAGGTCCCAGCTTTGATGTCAGCACATACACTCCTTGAAATATTGCCAAATAGTGTCCTATCACCTTTGGCTACTTTCTTTTTTTCAATCACACACCACATTTGGCAGCACACATTGACACATTGCTGCTTTTATTCAAGTATCATCCTAATGCACTTACAATCTCATTTCCTCAGGGTAATTTTCTATCTCTCCATCCTTTCCAAAGTCACATATGACCTAAACCTTTCCAAATCAGTGTTTATTTTCCAACTCCTAGCCTAACCAACTTTAGAAATATTTAATATAGTTCTTGAGCCTGTCCATTTACAAATTTTCAGTTTATGTTCTGTGTCTTAGCACTGTCTTAATGTGTATCCTATACCAGCAGAAAGCATGCACTCATGTCCTCCTTTGGGTTCCTACCATGCTCTGAAGTATAAAGTACATCATATTTTTTCCTGAGCTCTGTGATTTTCTGAGTTTGGTCTCACATCCAACCATATTTCAGTGACAGAGACCCTTGGTTTTGTACCTCTATCAATGTATCAATGATTCACAATTTTATGCCTCATGCTTCAAGCTCCCTTCAAATATCCTGAATCACATCCCAATGTTAGCTTGCTCATAATGTGATGTTAGGTAAATATTAATAATAGTTATTTAAAATGTATAGAACCCTACTGTTTAACATCTATCTCTTCATTGTTCAGCACCAGACTCTAGAGAAGAAATATTTTATGGAGATTCATAAGTGTGCAATTTAGGCTAGGCCAAGAAACAAATAAATTGAAATTAATATATTGACAGCTAATATACAAATTTCATGGGATAACCTTAGAAACACATTATTCAAAACATTAAATATGAATTTTGTGATTAGAAGCAGCATTTAGGATGATTATCATATAGAGAATACATTAGATCTGTATGATAGTACAAGCTACACAAAGTATTGAACCTTTGCTGTAACTATGTGTCTTATAAATCACTACATATAATACTCATACATGTTCTAAAATTTACCGAATATTATTGAGTTGAATATATTCCCATTGATATCAATTAAGCTCAAGATATTTATTTAATTTTTACATTTTTGTTGTTCATTTGTTTGCTTTTCTGGACAGCGTTTCCTGTAACAAAGACTAGCCTTAAGTTGGCTACCTAAGTCTACGACAACCATGGACTACTGAGTCTCCTTTCTCTAACTCTGAAGTATTAGAATTATAGGTATTTTGCTACCCTAACCAACAAATGTGGGTTTTTATACATTTTTCTTAAACAGTGTCAAAGTAGCAGCATTGCTAATTAATCAAATTCATTTATATTGTAATGGGAAGTACATAGTTTTCTATATTGAATGAAGTTCTGTGTACATATTTTCCTTCTATATAGCTATCTCAAGGAAAACATGCAAAACTATTCCTTTATACATTTGAATTTAATTTGTATCATTAATAAATTTTGAAATAGTTTCTGAAATAGCTGTGGGCATTTTAAAAAGCAATTTAAAAAGACTATGACTCAAATTAATAAAGAACAATTCTCAAACTCATTTTTTAGATTATTTTACCCAAGTTTTATATGTGGAATGTGAACAATTATTATTTTCATTATCCTGAGTTTCAAAAAGACATGTTAAAACTGAAAGTTAACCATAGTAAAAGTAATCATATTGTGACCATTTTTTTAATCTTTCACTTTTAAATATTCTGGATATTAAACCATTGTCATATTTGGCAACTGAAAGCAACATAGTAAGAAAATAAACACAATTATTAAGTTGCTATTGATCAATAATGACCAACACAATGCCTAAATAGTCCCAAGATAAAAGTAATATTTGAATTACTAAAATGACATTGAGTTGCTGCCTTCTTTAATATTATGCTCGCAATTATTAATAAAATTGTATGCAGTCATAAGATATAAAACTTGTAACAGTAAGATGCAATACTTTTATCTGGCAATAAGTTATAGTTTAAAAATATAAAAAAATTGTGTAAATATTGAAAAGTTAATCTTAAATCCCATATATTACAACTAGAAAAAAATGTTGAAAAACTTAAATATGACAAATCTACTTCTTAAACTTTAATATTCGCTACACAATGAAAAAAACTGAGATAGTAAAATATTGGTTTTTAAGTATCCAATAAATACTCAATGTATATTTTAAACATAATTATTTTATACTTTGTGAAGATTAAATAAGTGTTTTCAAATTACATTGAATAAAAAGTATATTCACAAATTCATTTATTTTTTCTGTGAATATTTTTATTAAAAATTAAACAAACTATTACATTCAATTAATTTATTACATCCTAGCAAATTTGAGTTTTCTGGTAGTTTGATCAGAAACAAGGCTAGACTTCAAACATAAAGTACATGTGTGTTTCACACATAACTATCAACTTGTTTTCAAATCAAATGTGTACAATCTGAAGTTCTAGTGATGAATTCAGTAATATTCTAACAATGTTTGTTTCCTATAATAGTCAAATACTACTAGATTTTCAATATATTCTTTAAAAATAGCACTAAAGTCAGAGTGTTTTTAAATGATTGTAAATATTCACATGGAAATTGTTACCAGAGGAGAAATATAAAATGCAAAATATTTTAGCTAATTATTGCATTAAAGGTAAACACAGAATTCCTTAGTTACTGGGGTCAACATTCATTTTCATGTTATGAATGTTATGGATTCATTTATATTTTCCTGCGATTCTTGACTTCCTTTCAGTACACTGATTCACTAAAATGACACTGCTGTAAGTTTCTTTAAATGATTGACTACTGCTGGCATCTTCCTTGTCTTCCTCTGCTGCCCTTTAAATTTCTATCTCTTCAAAAGCTCTCGTGCTTCTTTTCTTCTTTTGCCTCTTTCCTTCTTTCTATCTTCCTTCTTTAATATATGTGTGTTTGTGTATAAATATAGATAATTATACATACATGTATGTATATAATTTATATTATATACTTATTTCTTTTTCTCTGTCTTTCCATCTGGGAGATAGACATTAGGTATTCCACATGCTAAACAAATATTCTCCCAATGATCTATTCTTCTAGGCATTGTAATGAATATAACACATTTGTTGAGTAGTCCTCAAAACTCTTCATCGAGGGATTTTTTAGCCTTTTTATTTTAATCTTTAGTTCTATTTTCATTTTACATTAAACATCTATACACAGTGAATATAGTATTTATTTATAAATGACTGATAAATATATAAACAAGTACACTCTAGCAAGTACACTACTAATGTCTTTAAAAAACGTTAGGGGAAACACTGTGTCAAGCTAATGCAAAAATGAATTCAGGCAACTGTTTTATATCAGCAAATTCAGAAAATATTAACAAAAATTTAACAAAAGTTGAAGTATTTTTATGATCGCTAAATGAATTCAGAAAAACAGTCACTTTTGATTGTCTGCTTGTATGAGTTTGCCCATCTTATGATTGCTCATGTAATTAATTTTGCCATCAACCTGCATTTCAGGTGACTAATACTCACCATACAAGTAAACAAATAAAAATCTGAATGTTAGTACTACATGTGTAATTTTTTTAAATCATATAAAACATTTTTAAAAATAAAATAAAAGCTTTTTGAAGTTGGACTTTGTAAAGGAAAGGCTTCCTAAATATGTGTGCAAAGTAGCTCATGATATTCACTGATGTGTTTAAAAATATCATTCTAAGCTATTTTCAACTGTAGCTTCTATAATTTCTGATTTAGAAGCCATGGTAAAAAGCCATAAAAATGGTAATGAAACTACCTTTTCACATTATGCAAGGAGAAATGAAACAATGTGAGATTTCATTCAAATAGTGCACAGAGGAATGTACCATTCAGATCTCCAATACTGTACCGTTTGTGATGTACATTTAAGTGCACAGAACGTTTGCCTTTATGGCAGTTTTATTCCCAGTGCAGCAAATGGCAAAAGGGTTGTTGTTCAATTGACACTCTCATAAGAGGTTTAATTCCCTCTTTGTGTTGGCATAGTTTTTATCTGGGTTTTCTTACTCTAGCTGACCTCCACATTCTGAGTAAGTAAATTCCACTTTGTATGACAGACTGACCCAGTGTCAGGAAATGGTACTTGCAGCGCTAGGGTAAATAGATTCAGTTTAGAAGCTTCTTAAAGGAAAAAAATGACTTTCAGGCAAGAGATCTCTTGGCATAAAAATAGATAGCCAGAAAGTATGTAAAAATATAACATTTTAAGTTGTGCAGCACATTACTACAAAGTAGTTGATGAAAATAAACAAATGCTACACATTATATCCTATCAGAGCCAATGGTTTATGAAAGAATGAATGTATATGGAGCTAATTTAGGAAATTAGTTATCTTCATAGGATATTATACCTGTAGCTCCAGAAGTCACATATCCCTAAAGAAAATGTTTGGTAGAATTATTTATACATTTTATTTTTAGTAAATACTATGATTGCTACAGATACATTTCAACTTTTATTAAATAATAAATGAGGTATGGGTATGACTATTTAAAATATTTAATAGAATACATAAATTCTAACCTGCATTCTAAACACAACTAAATCAATCAATACACATGGTTATGCAAATTAAATCTATTTTGATAATTTAAACACAACTTCCAGATATGTACCTTGTAAACTCAATTTGTAAAACAAATGGGAATACCTTAAAATCAAACAGGCAGTGTAACTGCTGTCTTCTTTAAATAATATTTTTTAGTATTCTTAATACTTTATCTTTTAATATTTTGGGATAATTGTTGATTCATATAAATTTGTAGAAAATAATATTTACGTTCTATGTGTCCTTTATGCAGCTTCTTCCAACGGCAGTATTATTCTAATGCTAAACTACATTATAACTGAGATTCTAACCCTCAGCCCTTTCCCACACCTGACACAGGCTTACTCCATTATTACACTTGATTATATGTTTTTCTCTACTCAACTTTATGACACATAGCAGTCTTTTATTATCCTCATTAGCCAAAATGACACAAAACAAAGATCTAATAAAACTTAAATAGTGGATTTAGATTAAAGGCAATATTTTAAAGTAATGGTCAAAAGACTTCTTAGTGTCTGTGCCTTAATAGCCATTTTCTTTTCTGCATTTAAGTTCCCTTTTGTACAGGGCTACTAAAGTGTTGGTGTGGCTATGCCCTGGAAAACATAAAGGAGTCTGAAGAAAAAAATTGAGTTTGGATATTATCCAAACACAATACATCAATGAATGCAATTCTTTTTGTAAAAATATAAAAGTGTAATTTTTATTATGTATAAAGTCATATTTTTTTATCCATGTATACCCTTGCTCAAACTCCCTTCCCCCTCCCGCCCCTTCCAGTCACTCTCTCTTCTCCACATCACTTTATGTCCTCCCCAACAAGGGCAGGAAATCCTAAAGTCCCATTGTGGCTTAATTCAGGATCCACTTCTGACAAATCCACTATCCTCACTCCAATATCAAGACTGTATCAGGTGTTCCTCTGGAGGGAGTGGGATCCAAGGTGCCTGTTCAAGGTGTTTCAGATCCCAAGCTGATCAGAGGTTGCGGCTTGCAGCTTGGATATTGTTTGCTTTTTGCTCTTTTGTTTAGAGTCCACTAATGAGTGAGTATTTCCACTACTTATCTTTCTGGGTTTGTGAGACCTCGCTCAAGAGATTATAATCCAGATCCATCCATTTCCCTGCAAAACTTAGAATATCGTTTTTTCTTACTGCTGAGTAGTACTCCTTTCTGTAGATGTATCACAGTAATGTTTACTTAAAAAATAACCTGGATTGGCTGATAACATCTTTCTTAATTGTTCATCTAAGATGGTCAGAGTTGTCATTTTAGTCTTAAAATACAAATTGTGTTCTGTTTAATTTGCTTTACCTTGGTTTGACTTTGCATTTGAATCACCTAATTAATTACAAGGTTTCCAGGAATTAAAGTAATATTTTTAATTGTTTCTTCCAATGTGACAGATATTGTAAGTATCAAGGTAAGTGATTAAAATTTCTGAAAAATAACTCCTAATTGCAGCTATCTATTACAAAACATCACAACAAGGATAGCTTCTGAGAGTGGATTCTTATTTCACAACTCAAAGTGTCCAGGTGTACAGAGCTAACAGGATAAATAGTTTGTTTTGTTATTTATTTACCACTCTTCTCTGATCAAATACAGGCATTTTAAGAACTAACAGTTCCTTAGGCATAATGCTAAAATAAACATAAAATCTTCAACTTCTAAGAAATTAGCTTAGAAATATATATATATATAACATAACTAAGAAATATGTTAACTCCAAATAAAATAAATAGGATTTCAATATCCTGTGATGAGAATGTATTATGAAGCACACATGGATTTGATTAATATTCAGGATCATTCTAAAGAACAGAAGTTTTTCACACAATCATAGTATGGTGAATTCTAAAGAGATCCAGGCTATTTTCATGCATTACATGTCAATTTAAGTATTTGGTGGTAGTGTAAATGAGTGCTCAGGTATCAGGCAGAACATAAAATACAAGGGTTTATATTTGAATATGATATCCAATAGCACATGTTTTTATATGTTCAGTTGCACATATCAGGTGAACAGAATCTCACTTTAAAAGAGGATTATATACTTAAGAGTGCACACTGATCTTCCAGAGGTTCTGGGTTTTTTGCGGTTGTTTTGTTTTGTTATCCCAGCACCCACACTGACTTACTCACAATCACCCCGCTCCAGGGAACTAAAAAACCTTGCTTTAATGTACAGTGTAGGCAAGCACATGTGCATATGTCAACATGCATACTCACACTATTGAAAAAAACTATAATTTAGTGTATGTATTTGATTACATACTACATACTATTTATTTAAATTAGTAATATCAATGGGATGGTATAATTTTAATTCTGAAATCTTAGGTTAAAATGATGAAAAATTCTCTTTCAAAGTCTAAAAAAGTAAAATATTGACAACATTGATTATATTGAAAAGGGAAAGAGATGAATTTGAATCCAAAACATCTCCAGTTTGGTAAAGGAAGAGAGTCTAATGTGGAAAACTATTTGCAAAATATCCACAGGTTTCACTGCATAGCTACAATATGTTAACTCCTTCACACCAATAACATGTTGCTTTTAGAAGTTACAATGACCACAGAACATCACATCTTATGGTATCTTAGAAGTGTACTGCTATTATTTTTATCTCCTTGAAATTCATTTTATTTAAAGAAGTATATTAAAAATAAATTTAATTAATTTAAATTATCAATTTTTAGTAAATAGGCAAATGAAATGTTGAAATATATTTTATCCCAAATATGAGAATGAGATGTCTTGTAATTTCCATGGTGTGAGCACAGTTAAGGACTATTCTGAATAACTAAGATGTAGAAGTTTACCAAACGCCAAGAATCAACTAGATCAGTGACTTTTTAGAAGGATGGATGTTTATATACTTGACTCCAGAATTTAAATAAGAATCATAACACTAAAAACAAAATATTTTCTCCAACTTAAATAACCAAGTAATAAACCAAGTATAAGTAAATAAGTGCTGTTAAAACCTTTTGATGATTTATCTACAGAATATGCTGAAATGATATGTCTAATGACTAATTCATAAGTTCTATTCACTAAACAATCATTTCAACCATATGTATGCAAACAATAATACTTTCAAATGTTAAACCATCATTGTCTCAGATTTACTAATTGAGTTTCTTATGACTATTGTTACTGAAGTGGGTAATTAGTGGACCCATATAATTTGAGTTGCATGTTGCAAGCTAAAACTATTCTGTATATCAAGAAGAAACAAGAAACTGTCACAGCTCAGCTTGGCGTTCCCTGTGCCTTCAACAGCCTTCTAGGTATTTCGCACTGGGGAGATTTTGCCTACAGACTAAACTGGCTGCCCCCCGTTCCTATAATAATTCCATGATTGGGAAGCCATATGGTGCAATACTGAATGCTATATTAAATTGTGAGTCAGATTTGGCCAGCTTTATTCTCATGTATGAATATCAGAATTATATTTATGCAAATATTCATACACTAGTGCTTTTTCATTTTGTTAAGTTTATTTTGATCTTTTCCTTTTAGGTACTTACAGAAATAAAATCATGCAATCTTTAAATAAACCTTAATGACACTCATAGCAGGGAAGATAGAGGACTATGACACAATAGGTCTCACCCTGCTCTTACCTTTAAAGAAGCAGTCCTCATTGTGAACGATGGTGATCTTTTGCTTTTTCAGGCAGGCAGCTCTGTGCACTTCACAGTGGTTTTCATAAAATTCCCCATCAGATCCACACACAGGTTTGTAGTGCTGTTTGCAAACGTCCATGCAAGCACACTCTGCACGCCTTGTCTCTTTGCTGATGACACAGTGCCTCCCCAAGCCACAGTACTTATTTTCACAGGATCCAAAAGGGCCATCCTGAATTAGAAATTCTGGAATCAAAAAAGTAAATCATTTAGTTCTCTTGGTAAAATAATCAGTTCATTTCTAAATACTAGGTGAACAACATGTTCAAAACTGTCACAGAATTCCAGAGGACAACTACACAATAAAAGAACTTGCAAAAAAAACCCCAAGGAGTAACTCTTTTAAATGCTATCAGAGTTTTCTCTGGTTCTTCTCCTCAAGTTCTATTCTCTTTCTATTTCAAAGTACATTGAGATTTGAAGATTTTTAATTTTAGCAGATAAAACTTTAGACATTTCTGAAGGTGTTATGCAATACATATTGACCACTCTCACTAACTTCTCATCCTACCGAGCCCCTTTACAAAACTCTCTCTCATTTTCATGTCTGTTATTTTCATTTTGTGAGTTAACTGAGGTTATCTAGGTCTGTCTATGTGACTGTAAGTTTTGAGTTTTTCTTTGGAGTCTGGTTGAATCTGCTCGATACCATCATAATAACTACAAGAATAAATTTTTAAGCAAAGTTCAAACCATATCTTGACAAATACTGAAGAGATTTTATGTGTATAAAGCCTCTATTTCTTAGCTATTATTACTGATCCTTTAAAATGAAGTGTAAACACTAGTTTGTTATTATAAATTAAGTTCATATATTGCTTTAATTTTCATCAGGACACATTGATTGAAAGTCAAACTCAAATCAGCTAATTGAAAATTACACAAAAGCATAACAATAACAATGGAAAAGTAACAAATAGTTACCTAACTTGGAACACACAGAAATCATACCAAAATTTTGGGGTACACAGCTTTATGAAGTAACTGAGTTGCAGGCAAGTGGAAACTTTGGAATTCCATCACTCACAACCCTACAAATCATCACACCATGTCCAAATATTATTTTTGTTTATTGGTTGCCAATAAGTTAATTTCTATAATCTGTTTCCATTGTCTCCAAAAACATTTCTGATCACATTACAGCAGAATGCTCAGCTTTTGTTGGTTCTGAGTGATACAGAGCTCATAAAAAAGGTAGTAGTGTGGTGTTTCTTCCTCTGGGCATAGCATGATCATTCCAGCACCATCTTTGACTAGAGACTACCTTGCTTAGTAGTCATGACAACTAACTGAGCAGAATAGTAGAGAGAAATGATAGTTCAGATATTGTCAGTAGGAGGAAAGGTAGCAGGATTCTAGCAACTACTCTACCCTCTTTTTCCACATGCAAAGAATCTGGGGCGATGCTATATTGTATTTTATATAAAAAGAACAGTTCAGAGTATCAAGACTGGGAAATATGCTGATATAAATCACCCTACACAATGATCATTGTTAGGGTAGTGAGCCTCATGATGAACTGAGAAACGTCTCATAATTGGGCCTTAAAGTGAGAGGACATTAGGAGCATTTTGGAGTAATATAACAGTATACAAGTATCAGAATGATGAAAAGAAAGAATAAACAAGAGGGGGTAGAAGAAGAGGAGAAAAAGAACCCTGCTCTCAAGTCTATAAAAGACTGCATTAGAATAACCACTATTTATTATAAAGGAGGTTCAGAAAGAATAGGTTGTCCTGTTACCAGAAACTAACAAAATTATTTACATTTATAGGTTTCAAGAAATGTCAGAAGGAATATGCCAGATGGTTTAGTCTAGCCTAGTCTACATGTCTAGGGACATGGACGACAAACTTTCATGGAGTAGATGTCTGAGTTTGCTTTACTTAGTGTGTACTAACCTTTATAGCAGAGGTCTGTGGGCTATTTGGGAGACTATCAGGTATAGAATAAGGTCTGCTTTCAATGAGTTAAAGAAGGTAACTAGAGTATCTGCAATCTAACAGTAGATAGAAAGTGGAAGAGTAAGTGGAACCAGACTGCCTAAAGCATAATCAATGAGTCATCATCTTTTGAAACAATTGTTTAATACTCACTTATCATACTGTAAGTAAATCCTCAACCATAGTGATAAACACAAGGGGTACCAAATGCAACTGTTGCTAAGTTGTTAATGTAATCAGTCTTTGGTGCCTGATCATGGGTGATTAGCCATTTGTCCCTATTGTTCCAAGACAGGTGATTAGTACCCACTCCTCAGACAAATGCTATTAATTTATCTTGCCTTACTTTTTCTCTTAACAAATGTTTTATACTGAAGTTGAAAAAAATCTCAATTTACATTAAATATATCTATAAAAGAGCAATTTGAATGTAGAAATAGTAAAAGTAATATCTTATATTACTGAAGCGAATTATCAATGTGTTATTAGGTCCTAGATAGTTATCATTAGAACACAGAAATTTTTTGTCATTATTATATTTTAGATAATTTTGTATCTTTATTTTTACTGCTAAATGCTAAAATATATAAAGAAAGTGCTTATGTACTAAGTTTTGGTTTATTAAAAGAGTAATAATTTCACCCTTCAGTAAACTGAGGTGGCTCTTGGAAATACTGTAGTTTCCCTTATCTACGTTGTGATAACAAGTACGGGCACTTTCTGGTACACCAATGTTAGTGTGATAACATATGGTGTCACTATCTAGTACACCAGTGTTGGTGTGATAACAGATGTCATCACTATCTGGAACATCAGTGTAGGTGTAATAACAGGTGGCACTATCTAGTACACCAATGTTCGTGTCATAATAGATGGTGCCACTATCTGTTACACCAATGTTGGCGTGATAACAGGAGACCCTATCTATATGAGGGTGGTTTAATCACAGGTGGCTATCTGATACACTAATGCTGATTTGGTTACAGATTGCTCTTTCTGGTACACTGAGACTGATATGTATTTCCAAGGGTTCCTCTTCAGTTCTTGCTTTTATATCTTGCAGAGAATTCAATTAAAATACTGGCCACTTTGTATATAATAACAGAGTATTTTATAACTCTAGTTAGAAGTTTTATGTTGCCTATTGCTGCTTCATTAAAAGAAATGCAATAATTCCTAAATCCAGAAGAAATTTTATTTATGTAAATGAAAATCAAGGACATATTCTCTGTGACAGTAATTAAGCATGAGTAATATTAATTTTAAATTTCTGCTGATATTAAATCAAGTAAATCTGTTCATCATGTCAAAGGTTTTTTTAAAGTACGACCAGATAACACATTTAATTAATTTTAATTAAGGATTAATTTGTAGCTTGATAAAGTAGAATTTGTTTCTCTAACAGTGGACTATATATTTGCATCATTTGATAATTTCTGTGCCTCCCTTGCATTACTACATATTCAAATTACAAGCACCAAAACATTAATTGATATATACATATAGATATAGATATATCAATAAAAAAGATATTATCAAATTCATAGTTAACATAGAGTGAATATTTTGAAAATAAATTTTTTGTGTGTGTTTAAGTTGTGGTATGACTTGTTCTTAGATGAGGAGGAAAATGTAATTGATGATTTCCTCAAATGCTTTACAAAGAAAATAAGACAGTACCTTAGATACAAAGATTTAGAGACCTGTTGAAGGGGGGAAAAAAGAAAAGATTAAGAAACCTAGCAACAAGGTGAATACCATAATGTGTAGTGGAATGCTAGGGTTATACAGGAAAGCACTAGTGACCTCATGTATCCTAATGATCTCAGAAGATCCAAACCTGATGGGACGTGGCCAGGTTCAATTGAGGCCCGGGAACACCAACCAGACTGCTTGTTTGGTTCTTGTGATCTCTGGGAGAAAGGTGAACATCCAGTGCAAAAGTTCTGTATCTCCTAAAATTGCTCTTTATAAGTTCTTGCTCTCACCCTAATAAATATTAATCCTTATATAGTATATTATGTTTAATTGTGATGATATTTGGTGCCCAATGTGGGGCTCAAACAGTCAAATACAAAGATTATGATGAACTAACTTAATTATTATGCGAAATATAAACATATAATTTAATTAGTATTGTTATTTCACATGTTGTGTCCTAAAATGTATTATGTTGAAGTGTAAGTTGTATTTTAATAGCAACTCTAATTTATTACCAATTTAGTTAACTTAAGTGTCTGATTCATTTCTTCAGAGGACAAAAGCTGCTATGGGCCGAGCAGGTTCCAAACCTCCCGCCCCAAAGGAGCCTGAGAAAAACTTACTTCAACATATGGCATCCACATGGGCTGAACACCCGCATAAAGCCTGAGAAAGTTTAAAAACCTTAAAGAGCATTCTAGATCACTGAAACAGAGGCAAAAGCGGCTTTCTGAATTTCATATTTGAATTGATTTATGATACAGAGGCAGCATGGTGTTCAGGCAGGAATTTAAAAAAGGCGCGTTTGCGGCACACAACTTAAACTCATACGTTTCACGAAAGGATTGGCACAAGTGTGATTGATTTAAGGTTTCTGCTTATACCTAACAGAAAGGAAATGGTTTAAAAAGGTTTTTCTCCTAGCAGCATTTCCTGAGCCCACTCTGGTTGCCTGCAGCCACAGAGCAGCGGGGGCTTCCCCGCCATATTGAGACACTGCCAAAAGGGGCGAAGTCAGCAAGTAAAGTGATACCGACATTTTAAAAGCTCTTTGGGTTGGAAAAAGATTAAGGATTCTCAATAAAATTAATTTAGACTCTCAAAATCTCTAAATGGGGTACAATGTGTATAAAATATGCATAGGCTTCAGAGAGAGAGAGAGAAAAAAAGAAAAAAAGGATGAGGAAAGCCCTTTAGGAAAGAGAAATAGAAATATTTTTTTTTTAAAAAAAGGCCATGTAAAAATGGCAAATAAACAGAGAGTCTGGATTATGGTTATTCTGTGTTCTTTTAATTTTTTTAACTTTTAATGAGCTAACTGCAGAAAGACAATTGATTGCTAAGGCTGCTAAATTAAACAAATACAAGTACTTTAAAGATATATTGACTTTGAAATCTGTTTATAAGAATATGTTACTTGGGAAAAGAGTTTCTGCTTTTGTCTCCACAGAGGATCACAACCTGTGGATTGGTTCTAGGCAAATGTGGTTTCATTTGTCAAGTCCACCTGAAGATTCTCAGCTTCCAAGATGGCCACTTGAGGTGATCCAGCTTAAAGACTCCATGCGATCAACAACGACCTTTGTCAGCATGAAGCAGTAAAAGAACAAAAGCTCTGTCCAATTTCCCCAAAATATTACTTATTGATGTTTGTTTTCATTATAAATGGTTAATAGTCATAGTCAATCTTAAAATAAAAAAGGGGGAAGAGGATATGATATAGAAATGATTAGAAAACATAAGTGGATTTTGATTCATTGATATAAACTTAAGTTTAATTTTGTTATGCTGTTTGTATTTTTCTACTCTTGATTAAGGTATGATGGTGATGTAACTCATTTAAAATTGTAATGTGTAATTGAGAAATGCAGATTAATAGTCATCTATGATAACTAAATCTATAGTCATGTTAGTTAGGTTTTTATAGGTATACAAAGATATATTTTAACTAGATATGTAGTCTTAAAACACTTCAAAGATATGCAGAATATGGCATTTAAATTATTTTAAGAACTTAAACTTTTCTGGAGAGTGAGACAGGTCTGTTCCTGGCAGCACCAATGTATTTCAGGAAAATGATGGGCATTGAAGAAACTTAATGTGGAAATTACTTTGTGGCAACAGTTAGCCACTGGACAAGAAACTTTTCTGGAATTGACTGCCTAATAGTATGCTGTATAAACTGGACATGCAGGTTCCATAGGAAATTGACCTCTGAATGAGGGTAGAGCAAGCCAAAATGGTCCTTCAGGTTCCTGCTTTGCAAAAAACATTGACAGGTATCCTTCTGGACACAAGGAGAAGCAACTGATGGATTGTGTCAGATTTCCTGCATCCCTGAAAGGTATGACAGAGACTTGGGCCATATAGGCTGAAGATGGATGCCCCAACGTTACAAAGGATCTTTGGGCGACTGTCCAGACAGATAAATGTCATCTCTGTCATTTTCTAGACTTTGGAAGTTGTTTGCACTTCCTGTTTATTTGCATAGTATTATATCCTTCTGTGGTCTTTGATGTGGTTGAAGGTTTCATAATTATAGGTATAGTTCTTTTTAGTTTAAAAGGTATATTAGATATGAAACTTTAGACTCACAATGATAAGGTAGATAATGGAATATTCTCTTTAATTTTGTGAATACAAATAGACTGGATATTGTGACTGTAATTCCTGCTCGAAAGCTGTTCTGTTGTAATTTTGCTATATGTAAATTGAAACCTTCCTTTTTAATTAGATAGAAAAGAGGAGATGTGGTAGAATGTTCACTGTATGTTGTAAATAAAGTACTATTTTGGCATATGCACAGGACCATAGAAGTGGGTGGAGAATCAGAGCACAGGCAGGTAGAGAAGGGTGGAGTTAGTCAGTCTCCATCTGACCCCCGAAGGAGGAACCTGTAGAGGTATGGGGATGAGTCACGAACTAAGCCACGTGGTGGGAAGATTAATAGAAATGGGTTGATTTAAGATGAAAGAGCTAGCTAGTAATGTGCTTGAGACATGGGCCAAACAGTATGAAGTAATGTAAGTGTCTGATTCATTTCTTTGGGGGACAAAAGCCGCCGCGGACCAGGTTCCAAACCACCGCCATGGCCAGGGTCAAAAACTCCAGCCCCAAACAGGTGCCAGGAAAACTTACTACAATACTTAAATCCATGTTTTGAAAGTATATTTAGTCTGACCACATATTCTAGTGATAAAAGAATAAAAGAAAAAAATTGCTTTTTGTTCTTCAATAACATAATCTCTTTGCTTAAGCTTGTTTATTAAAGCACAATTTGAATTAGATTTAATGTATGTAGAATAAATGTAGCTGTCTATAGAACGACTAAGATGTTCACCTACACTGGAAAATCTTACACTGATAATGCTCAACTTAAAATATTTATATAATATAAAATATCAACTATACTAAATACAAACTAATTTTTTCTTATTTATTTTAAGTTGATCTTTTAATCTAAGGCATAGTTTGATTTTCTTTCACATGGGTAAGTACAACTTTCACTTTAGAGTCTACAACGTTATTACATTTTAGAATAATATAAGAAAGTTAATTAAATGCTTAAACCTCATTTTTTCAGCAAATAACACATAATTAGAATTCAGTAAGTATTACATAAGTAAATAGGAAAGAAATAGCAACAAAGTTAATAATGTTATTATGCATTTCTTAAGAAGATTCTGTACACATGGCCCTGAAAATGTTTGATATGGAAAATCTGACTAAGAAATGCAGTGATTATGATTAAGAATGATAAGTTATTTTGGATTTAGCAGTGAGAATTAAAGCATTATGATAACTAAGTGTCTTTCCCAACTGTGTTAAAAAGTTTGCTGGAGCTGGGCAGGCAATACATGCCTATATTCTGGAAATGATACAAATGGAAGTGGATGGACATTAAATTCTAAGCCAACATGGTCTACATAACAAATCATATTACAAAAGAAAGAGACAAACAAAGTACATGAAGTAAGTGTTGGAACTAGTGTGCCTCAAAATAACACTCCTAAAATTACCAAGAAATTCTAACATAGTATTTTTCTCAAATGCCAAAGAGTTAAAAATAATTAAAAATCTTTAAAAATTGAAATAAAAAGGCAAAAAAGAAATATACAAAGTAGGAAAATATTCAAAATATTCCTTTTCTATAATTATATATTTGATTTATATTCACAAGCATCTGTTTTCATGATAATTTGCCACTCACGTATAGAAAGTGGGGAAACTAAAATAAAATTTTGTTTGTATATTGTAAAGTAATAAAAATCTTTCATTTCTCACAGATTTTTATGGCTAATGACCTATGCTGTGGGAGCAAAATGGTAAGGTCTCCCACAGTGGGTGTCAAAATGCTCCATGAAAAATTGCCATTCACCAATGGAAAAAAAAAGAAAAGAGTTTTCTGGATAGTAATGACTCTGCCATAGATTCAATCCCAATACTCCCAATTTCCCTGAAATCTTTATCATTCTACTGGCCCTTGACCTTGACTCTCTTCAACATCCAGGCAATCATGCCTACCCAGGCTGTCTTAGATTATTACTGCCTTAAAACTCTCAGTAGCACATTAGGAGTCGGGTGAGGGACTATGTGGCTATATTAAGAACACATAATGAATGACATAAGTATAATGTTACCAAGCTTCTTCTTTTAATGACAGTTGTGAGAGGAACTGCTACCTAATGAAAATTCCTCAATAATGATGACATTTACAAAGATCATTTGTGCAAGGTTTGAGTTACTGTCCTTCTGTTCTGCACACTTGAAAGGGTTTGCTGATGAAAGTAGACAAGTAGACACTACCACTCCCTTAGCTTTTTCCTGTTTCCTTTTGCTGTTAAATAGTGACATTCTTACTTCCACCTGCCTTACGTAGCATTTCAATTTCATTTTTAAGGATGGCTAATGGTTAAAAAAAAAAAAAAAAAGTGGGGAGGAGGAATTGGAAATACATCACTGTAAGACAAATTAAGAATATTGAAATCAAATTTAGTATAATATTATAATCAAAACTGCCTGAAAACACCACAGGTTATCAGACAATATGATATACAACTGAGGTAGGAGTTATCAAGAAAGGGCAGAAGCCACACACCTACATTTAGAGCCTTTCAGTACACTGCTGAATGGAATGGATCTGTTGCTTTCACTGAGAGCCTTCTTTGATTATGACAGAACAGGTGATGAGAAGTCTGGTGATCACACTGGCAGAAATTTGAGGAGGATATTTTTTGTATTCCCAGAGCTGTGGGCAATGCACAATGGTCTCTGAGGGCTTGGCTCTGATGTCATCACAATGAACTCAAAGATAACCCTATGGAGAGTTTCTGTGGCCAGACTGACTCCTTTCTGTAGCTACATGAACAAAGTCAAGCAGTTTCTTGGTGATGTAGGCAACAGAAAGAGGCAAGGCCCTTAAATTCACTCACAGCTGCATTGCACAGGTCTCACTGTGATTCCAGACCAGTACAGCTCAGACAGAAAGAAGTGGCAATTTGTGTTTTTTTATTCTGTTTGTCTGTTTCCTTTTTATTATTTATTTATTTTCCTGTTTGTTTATTCTGTGCCTTTAATATCATGTATCTTGAACTCATTCATTTTCCTGTCCCTTTGAATCCAGTTTCCTATCTTGCCCTTCTGCCCTCTAAACACACACACATCATTTCAAGAAGAAAAGAAAAATAAATAGAGAGGGGATTTAAAAATCTCATCATGGAAGCTGCAGTGTGACACAGTAAGTTATACAGTAAACCCCTTTGTCCATATATCTTTACTTGCAAGTGTTCATTGCAAAAAGACATTAGACTGGTCCCAGGTTTCTGTTTTCTACTATATTACCTATTCTGGGCCCTCACTGACACTCTTCCTGGATATCCTATTGCTGCACTGTGTTGTGGAGATCCTACAGCTTTGCATCTATGGGTCAAGCCTCTTCATAGAGGGATTGGATGTTGGGGTGGGCCAGGTCATAACCCTGAATCTGGGCCTAAGCAACTGTAGGGTTGATCTGCCAATCAGTTCTCCATTGTTCTCAAGACAAATGTGAGCTCTCCAGTATTGGCCTGGGCAATTCACCTCTTGCAGTAATGAACAAGGCCAGTTCCCCTACCTCAAAGCCCTCAGCATCAACTCTCCTACACTTGCATTAAAAGGGCCAGCTAGCTCTATTGCGTTGCCCAAGGGAGGTTCAGAGATCACTCTTCCAAATACTGGCTGCGTCTGGTGAGTGGCAGAGACAGCCCTTGCATTCTTATATTTATCTGTTTCTATTTAGTAGTTATTTCTATGCATATTAATTTAAAATTCCCTGATTATGTAAAGTGGAGATCATAAGTGTATTTGTTTTTTTGTCTTTCTAACATCATCTCTGGGTAGCTTCCTACTAAGGAATTTTACATATGCTTAGAAATTAAGTTATTTTTATTTTATTGACATTTTGGAAAACACAAGTATTTTATAAATTACAATGCAATATTCCTCAAGGCCTTGAAAAGAGAAGCCTAAGCAAAATGCTACAGCAATATACAGTAAGAGATTATAAAGACCAGTGAAAAAATGAAATACAAGCTAAAATGCAAACAATGAATGAAATAACTGGATCTTTGAAAATGAATGATTAGAAGGATTCTGATGGCACTTGCAATCCTGTGCACACATCTATCTCCACACAGACACAAAAACACAATTAGAAATAAAATACATTTTTATAAAAAAATATGACTGGCAATCCTCTGGCCAAACAAATCACAATAAATAAAAGTTTCAAAGCAATAAAATTAAATCTGAAACAGAAGATACTTTACTAACACTAATGAGCTTCAGAGGATCATTATTATGTGATTTGAAAACTTACATTCTAACAAATTTGTGAATCTAATGATTAAAACGGAAATTAATTTCTAGACACATGTGTCTACCAAATTTAAAGAAGTTATATAAACAAAATTACACAGATATGTAACAAATAATGAAATTTCAGCAACAATTTGAAAAAGACTATATAACAACAACAAAATCCCAGGCCTAGATATAATTACAATTAAATATTACCAGATCTATATAAAAGAATTTGATCCTGAAATTATTCTACAAAATTGAAAGAGAAAGATCACTACTACATTCTTTTTAATAAAGCTCAGTATTATCTTTGTATCAATCCTATAAAACAGACATAAGAAAAAGAAAAAAAAATGAATGTTCTGGACATTTGTTATAGACAAATATTTTTGTTGAAATAGACAAAACTACCTGCAATTTTTCAGTGATGAGTATCCACAAAGGTCTGTCATTTCTGATGTCTCTGTGAATGCCACATAAAACTTCACTTCAGCCACCTACCAACCACTGGTTTGCACTCACATCTGAGAAAATAGGTGAATTGTACCCATATCTAATACAAAATATTACTTCTCAAACAAATCCAGAGATACCACAATGAGCTAATTATTGTTGGACATTTGGACAAAGCTTTTTCAAATCCTGTATTAAATTGAACATCATTCCCAGTGCCTTTATTACATAAATAATTTTGACATTGTGAATTATAATAATTCAAAAAATAATGCAGATATTATTTTCTAGTTTATTTAAGTATATGTATGCATATACTACCATAGATATGTTTTCCTCTTGAGCTGATTTCTCTTTAATTTGGAGTATTGAAGGAATAAACACAATTTTGCTCCTTTTTTAAAAATTTTAATTCACTTTAAAGCAGTGATTTAAATATATTATATATGTATATATATATATATATATATGTAGAGTTCTGAGGAATACAGTAACAAAATAGAGACAGAGTGTATTGTAGATAATGAGAATTTGTTAAGTGGTTCTTTGAAAGCTGACTGGCTTTTTAGGTGACTAATCCAGAAATATTATTTACTGAGTAGATTCCCTATGTACATGAATTTCAAAATACATTGCCATGTGACTTCAAATTATTATTAGAGGATAGAGGTCTTATTTACTCAATCATTAGATTACTAGTTCCCCACCAGTTCACAACCATATTAGAAGTCTAAACTGTATACACTCATAACAGAGATAGGAAATGTTGAATTTAGAAGGCAAGAAAATCCCTGTCTCAGTTAGGTTGTCCTCCACACCACATACATTTTTCACTGTCATAGCATTAGCTGTTGTGTTAAGAATCCAAGGGTTAATGTAGGTGATCTCTTGAATATGATATTGGGGGTTTACTAAACAATATTCCCTTGTGCCATTCTCAGGGAAGCTTACAGTTAAGTAAGTAAATAATACAAAGCCATATTTTTTATTTAAAGAATATTTCTTTTATTTTTGAGATTATAATATAATTGCATCATTTCCCTTTTCTCTTTCCTCCCTCCAAACTTTTCCATGTACACCTCCTTGTTGTCTTTCACATTCATGAACTATTTTTTATAATTGTTGTTTCTCTCTCTCTCTCTCTCTCTCTCTCTCTCTCTCTCTCTCTCTCTCTCTCTCTCTCTTGAATACATAGATGTAACTGTCTCACTCTGTCTAATGTTACTAGTACACTTGTTTTCAAGGCTGACTATTTTGTACTGGATAACCAATTGATATATTCTTCTCTGAGCAGCAGAGAAGTGTGCTCAGCATTTCTTAGCTGCCTGTAGTTTTTTGTGTAGGATTGAAGCCTCATGGATTTAAGAACTGCTCAAAAAAGAGGCAAATCATGACTTGTACTGGAACTCAGCCAGTTATCCAGTGCCAGTGAAGACATGGATCTCGAAAGAGCACTTAACTAAATTAGAACAACCCCTAACTACATTCAAGATATTTGCCTGATAAGTGTGATTCTCACCCCTCATCCAGGAGACCTCTCTTTTCAACAGACACCATTATAGAAAACCATATTGTATTAAAATGCAGAGTTGTGGAGGCCAATCCAGTGGATAGATCTGCATTATATTTCCTGCACTAAGGCTCAGGAACCATTGCAGAAGAGGTGGACGAAAGACTCTAAAAGCCAGAAGATAGAAGGGAAATTGCAAAGCCCTTTTTTTGTTGTTTTCATTTTTCCTCATCCCCCTCTTCTTTGACAGGCTCTTCCTATGCAGCCCATAATAGTCTTGTACATATAGTCACCTATTCCACTCTCAGCACAGCCTCCTGAGAACTGGATTTGAAGGTTTCACCTCTTTTAACCAAGAGATGAAAGCTTACATGAACTGGACAGATGAGAAAATCCGCACATTGGCCATCAGGTCAAAATAAGCATGTAAACAATGTGAAATGAGATTTAAAAGTGAGGACAAGTAGAAACAGAACAAACATCTCCACAACTTAACTGATTCACACTCAGAGAAATGAGAAAACAGCTAATCAGTAAAATAAAACAAAAGTCTTTATAAAAAATGATCTACTTAAACTTATTTTTTAATATGACCCGTAAATAAGTATTCAACAGAAACACAAGATTCAAAATTAAGAAAATTGTATAGAAAATAAATAAGTAAACATAAAAGAAAATATGGAAAAGAGATAATGTCAAGCCATATGACTGTCAGATCTTGAATTTCTGAAGCCAAATAATAGAAGGTCCAGATGGGCAGGAAAGAAAACAGATGGTAAGAAATAATTAATAAATTATTAAAGTATTTCCCAGAACTGAAAACAAATGGATTGCCAAATATAGAAATTTCACTCAGCACTGAGCATGAATGAATTACAGTGTAGTCTTATGATATACTTTGAAATTTATAAATAATGAAAGCATAGAATAAAATTTTCTACAAGTTCATAAAGTGTCCATTTAGGCCAAACTGTGTACAAATTTGATTGCATTTGATTTTTTAGCAGCAGCAGAAAGACAGACAGTGCACAATTTTGAATAGAAAAGAACCAGTCTCTGAAGTCGTTGCTCTAGTCTTGAGGAACGAAAAGGAGTTTTCCATTTTAGAGAACTATGCTGAACTAAAGCAGACAGAGCTCTGAGAAAAGTCTCTCACCTATTTCCCAGACACTATTGCTAGAAACGTATTCACAAAAGGGCAGTATGACCTACATTACAATCACAGAATCCAAAACACTCTGACCCTGCTACCGACCACCAAATGTTCTAGTCTAAATATGTCACCACTACTTGGCCCCAAATTCAAGAAGAAATTCCCTAGATTAGCTCTCAGCACACAGCCTTGCAGCTGTTACCCCAAACTCTTTTTTCCCCTTCAAAAGGGGCTGTTAAGCTCCCCTCAGAAGCTCTCCTGATCTTACTGCTACAGCAGAGCCTTAGAACCAGGCCCCCTGCCTTGGATTGTATTTACATAAATAAACCTTGCTTTTGCATCTAGATTCCCTCTTGTTTGGTGGACTTTCTGGGAAAACATAAGTCTGGGCACAACAATCTCTTCATACGTCTTACTGCTATGGCAGACAAGTCATTTTTCCTTCTTTCCACAGAGAAATTTCAGCATTGATGTTTCCCTGACATTTGGGGGAAGGCAATGATAAACACAGAAACAGAACTCACTGTCTTCTCCCTTCCCAAACCTGTATTATCTTTTTACTGTCTGACCTACACGGCCACCTATACTACTAGCCTATATTAGAAAATCCTAGACTTGAAGATCTAGATACTCATCAATGAGCAAATGAGTGAGTAAACTAAATACTTAATCAAAAAGATCATTCACCAAAAAAGAAAAAAATTTTTCTGTGTTGCACAGTTGGTTCAATATATCAAATAGCAAACATCACAAAATATTGTAAATATTGAAATTATATAATGAACATGATCAACACAAAAAAATATCTGTAATAACACTCCCTTCGTAATCCCAAATTAATTAGTATTAAGAGAAACATAGTCCTCTGTGAAGGCTCCTACTATAGATAGGAGCATGGATGGAGACAGGAACTGGAGCACAGAGGACTAAGGAAAGCTGCTTATTGGCATTCCCACATTTGCTCAACTGATTTTCTTACAAATCTCAGTTCCTCTTGGCCATAAATGGCATTGTCCTTATTAAATCAATTAACAATTTAAAACGGCCTCACAGACATACACAGGTTAATTTGATTGAAGTATTTCCTCATCTGAAATTTCCTGTTCCCTATTATATCAAGGTTTGTGTCATGTTGACAAAAACCAAGTAGCAATGAATGAAAATCTCGATAGGGACAAGTGTCATTTGTTATAGTCATAGTACAGGAAGAAATGAATCTCAGTGAAAAATAAATCAGTCCATCACAAAATCATAAATAAAAAGCAATACTTTATTATCTTTACCTAAGGCTTATAAATAAGTCTGAGACATCTACTTTGCTTTGTTGTATGCACCTGTTTACTGAAATAAAAAGGTAGGCTTACATTTCTACGCTTAAGTCATTTTGTAGTGGAGGAATGCCACATGGCTTTGAACAGCTCTTAGTAAAAGTCTCACCTAGAAATTTTAAAATAAATATATTAAACTTATTAATGTACTTAAGAAATATTTAAAGAATGCTGGCCAAACTTAGTAATAAAATGGCAATCAGAATATTTTAGTTTTTTTGGGGGGAGAGAGTAGAAAATAGAATCCTGTTGCTAATCTTGTGATACATAATTTAGCCCCAGCAGGAAAAGTAACCATAAGGACTAGTATATTAGTGACCTCAGAGATGGCTCAGCAGGAAAAGTCACATTTTGCCAAGGCTGAGATCATGAGTTTGATCCTTGGAATTCAAAGTGAAAGGAGAGAACCAACTACTGAATTCTGTACTGTAATGTGAAGGCAAGCATGTTCTAGCTTACACACATGCACACACACACACACACACACACACACAAACACACACACACACACAAAATAAATCAACACTTAAATAAATACAAAAAAATAAATAATAACATTTTATTCTTAAAAGGCATGACAGTAGTAAAGACATTCCTTTTAAAAGTTCTGTTGAAAATATATTTTTCTCTCATATAATATATCTTGATCAGAGTTTCTGCTCCCCTCACTCATGCCAGCTCATCCCACACATACTCTCTCCCCCACATTCACTTACTCTCCATTTCTTCTTCATAAAGGAGTGCCCTCCAAGAGAGGACAGCTAAAGAAGGCAACAAAATACAATAAAACAAGGAGAAATATCAGTTATCAAAGGAGGACAAAGCAATAAGAGATAAAATGCTTTAAGAGTAGACAAAAGAGTTAGAGAAACACATACTCCCATGGTGAGGAGCCCAACAAAACCACCAATCTAAAAGTCAGAACATACACTTACAAGACCTGGTGCAGATAAAATCACATCATGTGTTTGCTGTTACAATCTATTTTTACCCATGTGACACTCTTAGTAAATTTGGTGGGCCATATTCTCCTGGTGTCATCCATCCTCTCTGACATCTACAATAATTACTTTGTTAAAAAGAAAAATTATGAGTTTGAAATGAACTAAGTATATATTCAATTATATAATCATTTGTTATTGGCCCAGGGCAAGGTTCATTATCACCACCAACACTAGAAATAATTCTTATAAATAATTTCAGATACATATATGGTTGAAAGCCCTGAAGATTGTTGGATCAAAAGATTATTTTAATTGCTTTTAAACATTTAACATTATATTATATCATCTCACAATGTACACTTATAAAGCATACTTTTAAAATGTAATTGCTCACTTTTCAGTATTAAAGAATTGTATGTTAACCTGAAATATAATGAATGAGGTTTGTAGGATGGCTCCAATGTTAAGAATATGTACTGTTCTTGTAGATAACTTGATTCGGAGTCATGAAATCTTATCGAGCAGTTCATCTGGACTCCAGTTCTAACTCCAGGTCACAGGTTTACTCTGACCTCATGTGGATTTGCATGCAGACACACATCTAAGCATAATTTAAAATATAAATAAAGCTTTAAAGATAAATCTAAATCATAAGTCAGAAAGAGCAGAACTGTTTGAAATCTATATCCAGGGAATAATTATTTTCTTCAGCTGTGACCCGGTTTTCAACATTTTCTTCTGTCTGGAGGAGTTTCTTAAGAAAATTCTCATTTCTTGAAGCCATCTTTTCTAAAGTGTGGTAGTCTGACTGAATGACTCAAGTGTTGTTTTAGAATATCTGCATTTTTTTCCAGGCCACTTACACATTTGTCATTGGGGTGTGTGTGTGTGTGTGTGTGTGTGTGTGTGTGTGTGTGTGTGTGGTGTTTGTTATGCCAGTTTTATTTACTGTGATGCACACATTCTCCTGCCTGACTCTGTGTTTCTTTCTGATTTCCCTTCACCTAATGCCGATTAAAAACCCAGAAATAACTCATTTTCCAAACCTTTTGAGTTACCTTGGATTAAAGAAAAGGGATTAAATCTATACCCAGACAAAGGTGAGCCCTTGAGGCTACACAGCCATGATAAAACCAAGCACCTATGAGCACTAAATCACATCGTGAAGCAGATATAATAGGAGCTCCCATACTGATATGATAATGATTAAGAGATTAACAATCTATGTCACTCTATGCAGGACATCAGCAGAGAACATGTGGGACCACAACTTGATCATGATTGCTAAATTATTCATGCTTCTCATCTCTTTCCTCAGTCTTTCATATATTTTAATATATAGCTCAAGTCAGTACTCAGAAGATTAAATTAAGGTATGAGCCCATTTTACTATTTCTTCTTCCAATTTTCTCTCACTAAATGGCCTCTAATTGCTTATTATTATTGCTCATCTTTGTGAATGTTCTGTTGATATGTTTAGCTAAGCCTAGCATTTGGGAATGTCCATGGAAGTCAGCAGGAGGTATCAGAACTGGAACCTCACTTACATATTACCTAAATTGTGGGTGTTGGGACACAATTGTTGAATCTTCTATGAGATACATAAAATATTTAAGTTTAAAATATGTCAAAAACAGAGGCTTAGAGAATATCAGAGAAGAGACAGAAAAAAATGAAGAAGCCAGAGACACAGGAAATCAGCAATAAATTTGTATATACTAAAATGATTCACAGAACACCTATTAGCTCAAAAATATGGCTGCCTAAATGAGACTCAAACAGTGGCAACAACAATAAATATGCTAACTTGACATAAAAAATTTTTACAGGGTCTCACCTTTAGGCAAAGAACTATTCAATTAGTTCTCCACAAAAGGAAAAATCAATCTTTCCTGGGGATGAGCCTACTAATTGATCATCAAGTAGTCAGCCCTGATATCATATACACACAAATAACAAAAATCGACTCAGTAGATTGTATTTACACATTTATGTGCTTAAACACACAAACATTTAACAATAACAATAATAATTAAATAAGTGGTAATTATACTGTGTTTTATATTGTAATTAAATTTTAATATTTTTAAATTAACAAAAATCATATAGCTTTATAATAAAATTAAAATGTATGGTATAATCTATCATTAAATATGCATCTGCCCATGTTATTGCTTTAAGGGATTGTTAAGCTTTGTGTTCATTAGGATTTCTATCTTTAGGATCAAATACTGTAACCAAAAGCAAGTTGGAGAAGAGAGGACTTATTGGCCTACATCTCCATATAGCTGTTTTTATTGAAGGAAATCAGGACAGAAATTCATGTGGCAGGAGTTGATGCAGAGGCCATGGAAGGATGTTTCTTATTGGCTTGCTTCCCTGACTTGCTTAGTCTGCTTTCTTCTAAAACCCAGGAACATCACCCCAAGAATAGGACCACAATCCATGGGCTGGGTCCTCTTTCATTGACTACCAATTGAGAAAATGCCTTTCAGGTGGATCTAATAGAGACACTTTCTCAGCTGAGTCTCTTTCTGTTCTAATGCCTCTAGCTTGTTTCTTGTTGACACATAAAACTGGCCAGTATAAGCTCTATAAATCTCTGGTTTGTAGGTTTTCCTTTTTTAACAAAGTTAAATGTTTAGATGCTTTTGTTCACCTTCCTCTCTATTTCTAATAACTCAATTATATATGTTTGCTGCCTGTAGTTTTCCTACCAAGGACTAAAATTCTTTTTTTCTCACTACTATTTCCTTTATTGCTTAGTTTTAGATATATTCTGCTCTTAATATTCAATATAAAAAACCTCACTTTCTGGTGTATTCTGTTTTCAATTGTAATTTTCTATATCATAAAGTGTGTTTTTCAATTTAGAGGTTTAATTTGCATTTAGTTCTACATTCTGTATTTCTAATTAACAAACAAGTCTTTGTTTTAGTGGTTTGAATATACAGAATGAGTTATGCTCACTCTATAATGTTCCTAGTTACTGGTCCTATCATCTCTGTCATATAAAGGGATTCTGTAATTAATTACTACTTCTTATTTTTACTCTACTTTTCTGATTTTGTTATATGACAGGTGAATTTATTTTCTTTTGTACTTCTGTTTTTGTGTTCATTTTTGTTGTTGTTTGTTATGTGAAACAAGTTCTCATGCAGCCCAGGCTAACTTCAAGCTCACTATGTAGTCAATGCTGGTTTCCTCTTGAGTCTGCCACTACAATGCTGGGAATATATATGTTTGCCACTGCACCCAGCTCATAACTGTCAAATATTGGCTGAATAGAACCTACTGTAAAACTAACCTAAGGTCCTTTATACTTTTTAATTTAAATACTTTGTGCAATTTGTATAAGAAAGTAAGTTACTTAGAAACAATTTGGTCTCCTTTGTATATTAAACTTTTAAGCACAGTCCATCTTTTAGGCTCTGTGGTCTGGAACTGTCATTAATTCATTACTGTATTTGACCTTAAACACAACTCATAAAATCTATCAGTGCTGGCATCCCAAATTGTGAATTTTTTTTTTCTGCATGGCAGAAAAAGTATTATTCCAATTCCTCAGTGGAATCAAAGAACTGTGTGAGTCAGTCTTTCACTTGACTACTGCCTCCACCCCACCCCACCCCACCTTGGCCACAGTGTATTTTCTCATTCCTGCTGTGGAATGTGATAGAAGAGAAATGCAAACTTTGCAAACCCCGAAGACTCGGGTGAAGCCTGGACTAAGAACTTCTGCTGTGGCATTCTTCCACCTCTTCAGCCCTTTCCAAGTAATGTGTGCTATGAACTCTCACTGCCTGCCTCCACAGACTCTGTCCAATTTCATTTCAGAGGAACTGCTGCATTATCCCTTTGTGATGATCTACAAACTGTCTAATCCATTCCCATATATCTCACATGGGTGATTTCCCTTTCTGAGGGTCACTGCCCCTTTCTTCCCTGAAACATCTTATAAAAAGCATTAATATATTTGGGCTCTGTTTTTAAATTTCTTCCTTAGGAGCAGAAATTATTAATCTAAACTAGAAACACAAAAATTGTAAAATATTGAAGTTTGATTATTATAAAACAACCATGTTATAAACAGTGGCAAAACATGCTGTCATTAGTAAAATATGACAATCAAATGTATGCATCTGACTGATTCTAAGATATATTTTCAATTGCAAAATTATTTCACTTTTTCCAATTTGTCATATTTCTATATGTAGCTCCCAATCAAAGATATCACAAGCCTTTGCTATATTTTTGCATCTATTCTATAGGGTGTTTTTTCATTTATTTCAAAGTAGCTTTGGCTATACGGAAGATTTTTAATTCCAAATAATTTAATTTGTAACTTAGGGTTTTCTATGATAGTGTGTAGTAGAATACTGAACTATTGTTATTACATCTCATGAAAGTATTCCCAATAATATGCTAAATGCTAAAAGTATCTTGGATAAAGCTTGTCTCTGGATCAGCCCTATCATCCTATGTATTGTGACTCTGAGCAGAGACTAACTACCTGACCATTTAATTATTTTCTGATTCTTTAAACAATGCTTACATTCTGTTTCTGTCACGATTACAGGTTTTGCCTTTAAAAATTCAATTCCTTTGCTCATAGAGTCTCTTCCCCTCCTTTCAGCTGGACCAAGGACTCAGCCCAGTGCTCAGCCATGTATCTCTGTCTCTACCTCTATTCATTGTCAGATGTAAGTTCTGTGATGGCACTTAAGGTGGTTATTCATTTGATTATAGAAAAAGTCCTGTTTAGGCAATTCCTTCAGTATTTGTTGGAGACCTCGCCAGGGAGATCCTGTGAGGTCTTAGAAGTTTCTATGAGCAAGGGGATAGGGAGTATGAGGAAAATTCTCACAGTGATGGCTGGCTGAAGCTCTGGGGAGCTCACTAACTCAAGAACAGCTACCTGGTAACCATCAGGAAGAGCTAAGCCCTCCAAAGAGAGGCAACTGTCCACTGACATGGGCAGTATGTGGATCCTCAAGGAGAGGGGTCAGACTGTGTTTCTGTGCATGAACTGGCACCTCAGAGCCCATTGCCTCCAGAGGACTATCTCACCCAGTCTTGATATTAGGATGAGGAAATTGGACTTGCCTGGAATGGATGCTGAGCTAAACCACCTTGGGACCTCTTGCCCTTTCTGGGGAGGAGATGGGGGGATGGAGAGGAGGAAGGCTGAAGGCTTACCATGAGGGATTGAGAGGGGAAAGGGAGAGGGAACAAGGGGACACATGGATAAAAAAGACTTTATTCTATAAAAATAAATTTAAAAATTTAATCCAATTGAAGATTAGTGCCGCTTCCTGATAATCTGCTTGCGACAGCCCCATTGGCAGTAAATAAAGACTCCATTTAACACATTTATGCCTCTTGGAGTTCTACAGGTACCTGATAACAAACAACTGGAATCATGATCTAAAGTCACTATATATTATATTGAACAGTACTCCCCTGTTAGTTTCAATGTTTCATGTCTTATATTAGAGTCTTTTGTCATTGTGAATTATTAATCTGAAAGATGACAGACATGATCTAATAGCAATCTATTTGGATAATTGTTTTATCTAGCATTTTTGTATGAAGGTGTTTCTTATCCATAATAATTTGATGTTGTATGAAAGAATTAGCTGGCTAATGCTGTGAACTTATTTCTAAGTTCTTTGTTCAACTTTGTTGCTTTGTGTATTTGTTTTGGTTCAAAATCATACATTTTATTACACTAGTATTGCATCAGATTTTGAGGCCAGAGATTATGCTATATCTAGCAACATACTTTGTGTTTAAGAATGATTTGACTATTCAGGATTTTTAGAGTTTTATATGAGTTTTAGTGTTTTTACTAGTTTTGAGAATGTCAAATTTTGGGAGGAATTGCATTGATTCTCATATACTTGTAGTTTTTGATAATACAGACAGTTTCCCAAGATTAATTGGCCTAATCCTTGTAAACAGAAACTTTCACTTTATTTCATCTAATAATATTTTTTTTAGTTACTTTCCTGAGTTTCTTAAGGTTTTCCATCACCTTGTTTAGATTCACTTGTAAATCTTCTAGTTCTTGTTTAAGTAAATTAAAATGAGATCATTTCCTAATCTCTCAGATTGTTCACTTTTCTATACAGAGTAGGTACTATACTTTTGTGCTGACTTAGCATACTATAATTTGCTTAAATTAAATATTATCAAAGAATTTTTCTGCTAAAGTAGTTTTTAATTATAAAGTTAAGACATTTGATCGCATCTGTTTTCTATCTTTCATTTCTGCAGCAAAACTTTTAATTATATATATTGAAGGAGTGAGTCCAAAAACTGATTTTATATTATAGAGGAAGTGATCTCAGTGTCTCATTTTTAGTACAAGTTAACTATAGAATGGTGAATATAACCACTAATAGGTTAAAATATTAAACTCTTTTTTGGGGAGTCATATCAATTTGGTGTTCTGTAAGCTTCTTGTATCTTTATAGGCATTTTCTTATTCAATTTAGGAAAGTTTTCTTCTATGATTTTATTAAATACATTATCTGGGTGAATACATATCTGGTAGAATTTTGCACTGTAACCATCTGGACCTGGGCTTTTCTATACTTGGGAGGCTTTTAATGACAG